>JAHWFP010025182.1:968-22913 GCA_023313725.1 Lithobius niger
TAAGCCTCATCTCCCCCCCCCCCATCTCACCCCCTTAGACGTGAATACAATTTCTTTGCAACGTTGTTTAGATTTATCGTGATACACTAGTGTGTGTCTAGGTACGCACTTCAGTATACACGTTCTAATTGTCCGAACTTTGGTCGTCCAATGAGACACCATGCCGACAATACTAACAATGGTTATAACAATATTTTCGTATACTTACGCGCCCTGGCATGCCATCCCTGTTATGCCCCCAGGCTCCAATCCCTATGGGATTTAACATGGGGATGAGCGGACTAGCTAGCTAGCTAGGTAGTAACACATTTTCAACGTTATTGAGGGGCAGATTTTGCATTGAAAGCAGCATAGCTGGCATTCAAACACGAGTTAATTTTTGTCAGGTGGGTCATTGCTCTCGATTTCAACACAATTTAAGCTTTTCTACCGCATTATTATTTTTCCTCAAGTACATGAAGTGTGCCCAACTTTGCTTCTAGATATAAGACACTGACGCAATGGCGTCGCGCTACAATGATTTACAACCTCGACAATTGAATTGATGTGATGTTTGTTGTGATGTTTGTTGCCTAACTTGGCGCGACACACTAGCGTGTGTCTAGATTTACAGCGATCTAAAAAAAATCATCCCGAGAATGAGACTTTTTCATTGTTGCACGGAACACGTAAAACTTTACATGAAGCTTCACACGCGCAGCTTGATAATTGATTCTGTGCAGGAAATATATGGCTTTCGACCTTTCATCTCGTAATAAATATTCATTTGCAGTTATAGCCTTATTAATCGAGCGGTATCGTTTGATTGATTAATTCAAATTTGTACCGCATATATTACATCTATATGACATGAAATCAGAATTAAAATTGCGCATTAATTTGGCAGTGAAATGACCATAAACTACCTTAAAAGTGTAAGCTTGTGGCTTTAGGATAATTTTTGCTTCCCACCCCCTCCCCCCTCATTTTACGGTATGGTTAGCAATATTTCTTAGGGGCGACGTAAATTCGAAAATTCGTAAATTTGTAAGATACGACAAAAATATAGTATGTAAAATTGTTTTAAATGTTGCGTTTTCTCTCCATCATGAAATCCAATACCGTTCAGGAATCACTTCGAGAAAACAGTGTAACAAAATCGAAATTATCGTAAATCATGTTTCAACTCCGTGGACACTTTCACAATTCTGGTCAATAAGATTTTGGAACTAAACGTTTTTAATTGACTTTTGGATCACTTACACAATAACTACACACAAGAATTGCGGTAAGAATATTTTACTTACGTCCGATATAACAATTTAATTACTGCATCACCCCAAAACACGACACGGAGGTCGCCATTGTTTTGCTGGAATGCGTAGAAATTAATGCCGACAGACGGATCTTTTCGATTTCGACTCGCAGCCGATTGAGATAGCTGTACTGACTGTGAGGAGCTCAAGCGTCTGATGGCCTTAGCAGGTCACTTCACTGCCGGCCAGCTAAGGCCGTCAGACGCTTGAGCTCCTCACAGTCAATACAGCTATCTCAATCGGCTGCGAGTCGAAATCGAAAAGTGACATCTGTCGGCAATTATTTCTGAGCGTTCCAGCAAAACAATGGCGATTTCCGTGTCGTGTTTTGGTGATGCAGTAATTAAATTGCTATATCGGACGTAAGTAACGTATTTTTACCGCAATTCTTGTGTTTAGTTATTGTGTAAGTGATCCAAAAGTCAAACATGCCTGTCAAAATGGATGTAACTTGCCCTTTAAGAAAACATGATATATAAAATAAAATTGGAAAACAGAGGTAAAACGGGAAAAAAGTAATTTCACTTAGGACGGAACCAAGATGGAGTTCTAATAAACGGAATTCTTAGTTCATCTGTGTAAAGTCGCGTTTATGCAATTATTCGCAACGTACATTTTCTCACTCATTGGCTTTTACGGTGTATTTATGCAAGAATCTGAATTAGCATTTTAGCAGCGAGCTAGAAATCATCCGAAATTTCAACTTGGCGACAGGGTTGGTTCTGCCGGCTCACGTCAGTAACGTAGTGAGTGCGGAGTCACTGGGAAGATTGTTTCATCAGGAGGAATTATCTTATTTTCACGGATTGGGTCGCTTAAAGCATTACCCAAACCATGGCAGCGACAGCTAAGTCAGGTAGCATTGTTACCTAGGCAACGATACTTTTGCCATCTCCGCTACGTTCTAGCAGCGAGAATGAAAGTAGATCGGTGAATAAATACAATCTTACTTAGTTAATACCAAATTCGCCGGTTGAGTCCTACCTTTAACAGAGTTTGTGACTTTCGAGATAGTATCTAGTAACCATGGCAAAGATACGGACGCCTCCTCGTGGCTCTCGACACGTAGTATGATACAAGCAGCATGATCGCGTCGATTTATAACAACAACAACAAAAAAAAAAACAACTCTTACTGCAATACTAAATGGCGGACTGATTTCTGAATGCGAGCATTCGACTGTTTGTTTTCGATTCGACAAACCCACAATTATCGTCATTTTTTTTTTGTATTCTCGCTGCAACATGCTGCGGCAACCCGGATCACTGCACTGTGACTGAGGCTGGTGGCAATGACGTAGCTGTCGCCAGACCATTGAGCCTCAATCGCCCACGTCGTCGTTTGATCACTATACTAGAAGCTGTTATTTGTGCAAGAATAGGCAAAGTTGGAAATAGCAAAATAAAACAATGTTGTGGCAGTGTTTAAAATTCCCCTTTTACGTTGTTCTTTATCTTGTTATTTATAATACATTTATTTGTTATTACCGCATTCCATCAGTAGAAACTGGAACCTCGTCGTAATAAATAACGGCCAACTATAGGGAATAGCTTTCGGCAAGCAAGAAGGTCTTGTTGCGAGAAGGTCTTGTTGCGTAAGCACACCCTAACTGTGCTTTTTGCTTTCCTCTCTGAGGTCCTGAAGAGACTAGCTGAATTTTGAATGTACGCGACGCGGTATGGTGCGCCAATCAAACCGAAATCAGCCTATTAAGGGGAAAATGACTATTCTTTGGTCGTTGGCTTTTGAAGTCCTTTACATACCATACCACTTCGCTTCTCCTCATTCAGGTATCAGTCTTTCTGTTCTGAACAGGGTAGATATTAAGTAGGTAACACCATTCTTGAAAAGCGTAGGGGAAAAAATAGTAGCAACTTTTATTAACAGCACCAGAGGGCGAAATGTTTCAGTCTCTCCAAGACGGCATGGCATTGCGCTGCACACGCAAACATACTGAAGCGGTGAAATAAAAGTAAATAAACTCATCGATGGCTTCATTCAACCATGGTAATAGCGGCAAAGACATTGACGAAATACTAATGTGTGGGCAGTATTTCAAGTTGAAAGCCTTATTCTTGTTCGATTCAAGCCATTTTCAGATCGATACAAGATATTCGAACCACGGATGAAGATTCAACCCGATAGCTAGCATCTAGTTGTTCCACTCCTAGCTACAACCCGCTAAAAACTGAATGCTGAGTTAAAAAACAAAAAAACTTAATCAGCCAGTTCTGATCTGGCTTGAAATTAAATTAATCTCCTAGTCTTTCCTACCGTTTTTAAAGAGATGATTAAGTATTCTTATCGTGATCATTTTCTTTTAGTGACATTGACTAGTTTCTGCTTCCATGGCGACGCTCACGAATGTAAACTTGGGCAGTGTCACCTTGCCATTCAGTTCATTGACGACGGCACCCCCAGACAGCAATCGTGGAAAGCTCACCCAAATATTTTCTTTTGCTGGAATAAGAGTGTCATTATCTACAAACGGTACCCTGGTTTAGAACTTTAGTCATCATTGCTATGACACTCACGAAATATCAAAATTACCATAGGAATGAGGCGTTACTAATGTCTGACCCAGCTAGTTAGGGGTACAGAGAGTTGCTCGGCGAACTTTTGCACCAAAAAATGCATCCACCTCTACATTTAAGGTGGCTGTGGTGTGGTTCGAGTATTGGCACCGGGAAATTGTATTTTCAATTTACTGGCTGTGATCTAGATAATCACGCGACCTGTCAAACGCTAGAGTGTAGTGAGCCAGAGTGTGTTTACTCCTTATTCCTTCGTAACTTTACGGACTACACTTCTGATGCCAAAAAGTCGAACCCTTATCTTCTCTAGACTTTCATTCTCTAGACTTTCGGGGAAAGTTCACCCAAATATTTTCTTTTGCTGGAACAAGAGTGTCATTATCTACACACGCTTCCCTGGTCTTGAGGATTTCAATCTCCCATTCACCAGGCACGACTTCATTCTGCTCTAGTCGAGCGACTCCACCCCTGGGCTTGATGATGTCCACTACCAGCTTTTGAAGCATTCGTCTCTGACCATTCAGTAGTTCTAGCTGGCGATGTTCAACCGTGTGTCGCAGGGACTGTTATACATATCCCAGAGTGTCTTTTGATATTTTCGGTCAACTATCGATCATCTAGTTGCCCTTGAATCAGAAGTGAGGGAAGCTTTTTACCATCGTCGACATCTGGTTCTAGTCTTTTTTTGGCATGGAGAAGGCTTGCAATACGACCTGGCGCTACTGGATTCTCCATAGCCTCTACAATTATTATGGCTCAGGGGATGGATGTCCCTGTTCATTTTGGCTCTCCTCTCGGGCTATTCTTTTCGTGTTCATGTCGGGATAATTCTTGCCTGCCTGTGTGTTTAAGTCCTGCCTGTTTGCTGAAACCTTGGAGCGTCCTTTGGCAATCCGCTGGCAGCAGCTTGCCATTCAACACGCTGTACGACTGGGTGTTGTGCGATCCAGTCCTGCTTGGTCCATGGTTTTTGCGTGAGACTTTTGCGAATTGGTGTGCCTCAAGGATGTATTCTCAGTGGCATATTTTTTTGCCATTGGGATCAACCCCATTGCCTAGCAAGCTGCTGTTGCCCAGTCATTGCTTGTTGATAACTTCAGCCTTCGCTTTCCACAGTTCGTATGAAGCTGGCTGTTAACAAGGTCCAGAACTGGGCAGACAATAATGGCCTCCGGTTTTTTCTGGACAAAACCGTGTGTGTCCACTTTTACCTTCAACGAACACTACACCCAGATCGTTACCTGCACTTGGTTCATGCACAGACATCTGCAGTCCTGCAGGTACGTTTCCTGGTTCTGATGTTCGATTCTAGGTTGTCTTCGCTTCCACACCTGCACCAATTAAACAAAAGGGCTTCCAGGCCCTGAACATCCAACAGGTCCAGTCAGGCACTTCATGGCATGCGGATCGCACTGACATGCTGCACCCTTGTATGCTGCAAGCTTGATTATGCTTGCATGGTCTATGGTTTAGCAAGTGACTTGACCTTCCAGATGTTAGACCCTCTGCACCATAGTGTATTGCATTTAGCTACTGAGGCATTTCGGAAATCTCCCATGGCCAGCCTGTTTACTGAAGCCGTGGAGCATCCTTTGGCAATCTGCCGGCAGCAGCTTGCCTTTCAACACGCTGCACAACTGGTTGTTATGCAAGCTAGTCCTGCTTGGCCCATGGTTTTTGGATGAGACTTTTTCTGATTGGCAGATGCGCGGTGATAAGCTCCAGCAGTCCTGTCAGAAAATTGTCTTTCAAATGCCCCACATCTTGAGGCTTGAGGAGATGTCAGTGGCTCCTTGGTGTGTACCAAGTGGTACTCTCACTTTTCGTCTGGCACCCCTCCCAAAAAGTTCCACTCCACTCGCAAGGTACTTGCAGACGTTCCAGCGGCTGTGTTATCAGCATGTCGTATAACAGCAACTGTTCACTGATGGGTCGAAATAAGCCAAGTTGACGTAGCATGTGCTTGTGTGCGTGAGAGAGTGACTGTTTCCCATCGCCTACCATCAGTCTATTATGTGATTTTGGCAGAGCTTTTGGAACTCGGTGTTGCTGTTGAATGGATCCTTCACCTTCAGGGAACGCATTTTATCATATTCAATGATTGCATGAGTTTCCTTGGGGTCTTGACATCGTTCAACCCTCGAAATCTCTTGATACAGCAAATACTGACCCTGCTTTTCCGATTGCCTGTCGAGTGGAAGACTGTGATTTTTTGCTGAATCCCAGGCCATGTTGGGATACCCGTGAATGTACCCGCTGATGGAGCTGCAAAAGGGGCCCTTTATGGTCATCTCAAAAGGAATCAGTCTTGTTCCATCGAACGCTTTTCCAAGTCTTTGTCTGAGGTTGTATGCTACTTGGCAAGCCTCGTGACAAGTCCGACATGACGGCAATAAGTTTCAAGCTGTAGAAGTCACTCATTACGTCGCCACAGTTGCCAAGACTACATGAAGTTGGCCCATTTACGTATTGGTCATGCCAACCTAATACGTTGTTTCTTTTTGAGGGGGGAATTCCCTTCTGAATTCCATTATTGTCACCGGCCAGTTACGTTCTCGCATGTGCTTGTTGAATTTCACCATCTTGATGGTGTTCCGACGCCATTTCCATCTTCCACGAGACTTAGCGTTTCAAATGGGCGATGCATCTGTTGCCCTGTCTGGGATTTTTAATTTTTTCAAGAGATAGAGCTATATGATAAAAACTAGATTTGGGGGGTCGTTTAACGTCTCTGCAATGTGTGGCACAATGGTAAACCCAACCGCACATTGTGACTGATGTTGGCTTGAATGACCTAGCTGTTGACTAGTCATTAAGCCACAATCCCCCCTTATCTTCAGAAATTTTGGACCGAACGGCGATGGGTACAAGTGCTAAATACTCTGAAGAAAATATGATGCGCAGAGCGTGCCAACAATGTCATAATCGTGCCAGTCGTAAGTAGTTCTCTATCAATATTTACGTCATTTGGGCGTCATTCCGCTATATATTTTAGCAAAACCCCTGATTGGACGGCCGTCTTGTCGGTACCTTCCACAACGATTAAAAACAGCTTTGCTGGGCATTGCCATCCTCTGATACACTTTGGAAACTTTTTACAATCAAGAGGTGAAACCACCTTCCAAAAAACCTGCCTTGTTTCCAAAACTTTACGAAGTTAGTTGACATTTCTGGAGGTGCTGAAGCGGCCTTTTTTCACACGGCTTTGGTGTTAGGCCTTTCTGGTTTAGAACTCAAGACTACAACACGACCTATGTAACGTACGCCTTATCTGTGAATTTATTATTAGAATAATAACTCCAAAAAAAATTCTTCTTATTTTCGTGAGGTATTTGGCGTCGTGCAACATACTTAGTAGTAACATAACGTAAAGGATGGGAAGGGATGTGAAAAGCTGAATATAATCTACCTCGTCGTGCAGTTATTAATAACTGCGAAAATGAAATTCTTGTCATTTAATTCCCCAATCGCTGCTCGTTCGTGTAAATATTTACTCTTCCAACGAAGAGGGTTATTCAGGTCTAGAATTAAATGATAATTTTGTTATTATCGATATTTTGCCATGTTGTAGGAAGATATTTAAAACCATTCAATTACCTTTGCCTCAAACCCTCCCCCTCCCCCCATCTCAACTCCTACCGCAAACCTGTAATCGCACGCCACAATGTCGGAAATACTGGCGTTTGATATTGCAAATAGCAAGCTGCACACACACATTTTAACGATTAATAAAGGCTGTATGGTTTTATGTATTTTAATGGCTGATTGTCAATGATTCGAATGCCTGTCTTAACAGAGTTAGGAACTAAAATGACGGAGGATAAGTCACACTTATTTACTGAGGATTATAAATGGAAGAAAAGCGTTTAATTGTATCAAAAGAAAGTTCTTAGTTCAACGACCTACACGAAATTTGTGTATATAATTGAAAACAGCCACAAGACTGTGCTGTGAATCGAATGCCACCATTTTGGGGGTGTGAAGTGTTAAAAATAAGCTGATCGATCCGATTGCCCACGCCCAGATTGATTAGGGACAGACAATCTAACCGGTGTTGACCCCCGGACTCCTACTAAACGGAGTGATTTCAAACTAAATACCACCATGCTGACACCCAGTATGACACTTTTCATTCATTCGTACTAAAATGCTGTCAGTTTTATTCTTTCCTTTGCCAAGCGCCACATGTGTTATTGGAGGCTAACGACTGGTTTTTCAAGAGATTCAAGAAATTGAATGGTCCTTGAAACGAGACAGAAACTTGTTGCGAACTGAATGTCGCCGTGCTGAGAAAACTTGACTGGAAGTACAGGATCTGAACAAAACGAATGCGCACGGCTATATAGGGACAGATCTGGCAGCACCATTAGGTGATCGTCAGGGACACTGGTAGTGCTAATTACGGGCAGAGAATGCTGCTGTAACTCAATGGATCTTGCATGCTTGTTCTTTCTCTCCTCAGTTTGCCTTTTCCTCCAACCAACTCACTGGTAACCCCTAAATTTGACGCATTATTTTGTAAAAATCTTGTACAACAATGTGAACTGATTGATGAGCATTGTAAGCTCGAGGGTTGCCATGCCAACAATGTTACCATGCTGTTTACGGGCAATCAAGCCAGGAGTGAGTGCTAATTTCAATTACTTAAACTAGAATTGTCCTTCCTATTTCCTCTACTTTTGCCCCAACTTAAGACATCATGTCCCCAATATATTCATAATAATTCGCTTCATCACAAATTTTAATTCAGCAAGGTCCCACCAAGGCAGGCGAGCGTACGACATCTAGAATTTATCCTGAACTATTAAAATATCTGTGGCAAACTTCTGTTTCATTACTTTCTCATAGCTTCACTGTTCCACCATGCATTAACCAAACCAATTCATTCCCATTCGCTCGAACATAGTCTCTTATCTCTGCACGGTGTATAGTTCGGTAGGAAAGAATACTTGACGTAGGATGATGATTATGAAATTTTTATCATCCCAGTTTGTTTCTACAACTACAGTCTGTTCCACATTATGCTTGCAGAAAACTAACTGTATGATGCCACGTTTCCTTGCATTACGAGTGCAAAAGCATGTGGATATCAGAATTGCAGACTCTACACAGTTACTGCTAGAGTCTACGAGTTTAGGGAAAAAGCAAGCACTGGAACAAAGTATGTTGAACAGGAGAAGCCCAGGGCATTAGACTAGTCACCAAAAATCAACCAAACCTCAAATTGTCTCTCCAAAAGACAATGCAGCCAGACTTCAAACTTCCTGCACACCTCAAAAAGAACACCATATACCAAATTCCTTGTGAAAATAAAACATGTGGCGCCACCTATATTGGACACAGTGAACAAAAGCTAATAGAACGATTAAGATCCCACAAATCGAATTTCAAACATCTAGACAACAATAACTCATTGGTCCAGCATTTTAAAAAGACGGGTCACAAACCTAATATTTCAAACACTAGGATTCTTTTCCAAATTCCACATATTTGCACTAGGCTTAATCTTGAAACTCTCTGCATCGCCTTGCACGATCCACAGGTTCATAATCATCTACTCCCTAATGACAACAAATTCAAAGAATACTTAGCACTCCTCAAAGAGCACTCTGTCACTAAATTCCGACACCAGGATACTATAAAAATAACTGTTTGATACCCTCACCACCAGGGAAAACTGATTTAAACCGGACTACACTCATATTTCGCCACTTCTTCTTGTGCTTTCAGCACAAAGAGGTCGCTCTCCTCTTCCTCTCCTTTTAAAATTTTAACTTGTTCGTATTGTAGTCTGACTTAGGCAGTTTTGCCTGCATTTGTCTGTTTGCAACTTCATGCAATTTTAAGTGTATCTTGTATGTCCCTTGATAATGAGCTGGAGCTAGCTCGAAACGTCGGGTTGTTTTATTTTTACATGTGCACTTTGGGCTTCTCCTGTTCAACAGAGTCTACGAGTGGCATATTTACATGTTTTTACACTAGTAGTGGAAGAAAACGAGGCGTCATACAGTAAGTTTTCTGAAAACATAATGTGAAACAGACTATAGGTACAATAATTGATTACGAAAAGTCAATTCATCTTTTTCATTTAACCTTCTCAGCAAATGGAGTGCAATGGCCGATTGACATACCAGTTTTTTATGTGTTAAATGCAATAATGAAAAAGATTGCTGTTCTTCTTTTTCTTCTGACATTTTTCTGTGAAGCTTTACGTTCTTTCTGCTCAACGGATTATTTGCATTCTTATTTACGATGATAGGTATTGTGAAGGTCCAGTGCTCAAGTCCTAAAGTTATTTTATTTTTCGGAAAAAAAGGAACAGAAAATAAGCAACAGCCTAATCGCTATTGGTAAAAGCCCATATGATAAACTGCCTGCCACTTGCCTTGTTTGTATTCCGTGAGTAGAGTGGACTCAACAAGGTGCACATTTTTGTATCAAAAAATTATCTACGTACCGAGCCAGTTCTGGCACAGTATCAAGAGTCACATAAATAAAAGTCAATTAAAATATAAACGATGAAGTCATACAAACCAGAGAAAACCGACAGTCAAAACCATCCTAGGTCTCAGATGAAACTGGTTGGATGGGAGAGAGTTCACAATAAGAAGAACACGAAAAATTTTACAATTATTTTTAAATGACAAAGGGGGGAGGACATACGGTTGGAATCAATGGGAGATGAAAGGGGATGCCCGGGGGTCAATCGGTGTGGTAGGGGTACTAGTAAATAACTCACGTATTGTATACGTTCAAATCCCAAGGAACCATCTACACCCATCAACAAGCAACAACAGTTAATTAACATATATTACAAGTGGCTGTATACAATTCCTCCCAGGTTAACTCAAGTTACAATATTGTTAAAATTATCAACGATAAATTCAGTTTAGCGCGTCAGTAGGCAAATTCATAAAAAAGTAGAATTCACAATACCAGGACTACTTGCAAAGCACTGGCGAACATGCTGCCTGCCTGGCGCAAGGGAACGTTGGCTATAGAAGGAAACAATGGAAAAACACATTACCTGCCGCAGATATTAGTTTTGGTAGAGCGGAACGGTTCCTTCCTTTAACGGAGGTCAAGTCCGGTAAAAGAGCACGGAACGGTTCCCTCCTTTAACGGAGGTCAAATCTGGTAAAAGATTAATTGGGCAACACACACCTGAAATTAAGTTCCGGAACACTTTGTTAAGCAAGCCAAAAGACGCGAGCTAAGGAATCTTCTATGACGAAGCAAATATGCAAGAAGAGGCTAGAAAATTGTTCAAATATTAAATGATATTACAAAACACGCCTTATCTTCCATTAAAAATGGTTGTAATTTTACCTCAAAGTCAAGTGGATCCAGTAGAGCTTCTTTTCAGGCCAATAATGAAAAGCCATCGCGGACGAGTCCATCGGCAGCGACGTGTGTCTGTGCTGGAACACATATATATGGAGTCTTCCAAGAAAATGCGGTGGACATGGAGACCGGCGTTGTTGGAAGAGCAGCGTGCCTTCAGCGTGTTTTTTTTTTTTTTTCGTTTATCGTTACGATAACAGTTAATTTTGTTTTTTTTTAGCACTCGTTAATAGATACGCTAATTAGTAATGCTAGTTTCTTGAATTTTAGCTAAATGAAAATGTTTGTTCTAGATTTGGTCTAAACTCAAAACACGCTGCAAACAGGTTGTACTGAAATGCAAATTTACATTGCACTTAGCATGAGCAAACATTAACACGATATAATTCATAAAAATATATAGGGAGCACCGTGCTTGATTTTTTTGTTTCGTAGATGAAATGGCTAAGGGGTGGTTACTGTATGTAGAATACTGTGCATACGTAAACATCAAACATGATTACTGTATGTAGAACCAAAACGACGAACAGGACCAGTACACAAGTGTTGATATTGTTTGATGGCGTCCTGTTCTTCACATGGGTCCTGTATATAATATCGGTGTTTGATGATTTCTCACGCAAAGTATTAGAAAACTTACTTCCTACATCACCAAGTTGTGGTGTAGTCAAACGAAACTGTAGATAAGAAGATTAGACGACACTTCTTTTCGATGCGAGTTATTGGGGCTTGGAATTCGCTTCCTGAAGCAACTTTTAGGGTGCGTTTACGCAACGACTCACCTTTGCAATCTCTCAGCTAGAAGCTAGAAATCATCTGAAATTCAAACATGGCGGCTGTTTTAGCTCTGCCAGCTCGCAATGAAACGAGTCTATACTTGAGTTTAGAAACTGTTGGGAAAATTGTTCCGTTAGGAGGAATTCTTTATCTTGCTGTCACGAATTATAAGACTTACATCATTTACTCAAACGATGTCGGATTTAGCTAATCCAGGTAGCGTTGTTATCATGGCAACGACACCTTTGCCATCGCGATTAAATTCTAGCGGCGAGAATGCAAATGCGAGTCGTTGCATAAACTCGCCCTTACCTTGACGAACGTGAATGCTTTTCATTTTCATCTTAATCAACCTAATTTAACTAAATTTTTACGACGTTTTTAATACTCGGTTAATTTTTGGCAACATTCCCCTGTGCTCTCGCAACCAGCCACTGTCATACTTCATTTTTTTTAGTTGGGTTGGCATTCAGTGCTTCCACTCCCCACTTACAGAATTTCCCTGAGTAAAGACAAAATTTCCCTTTTTTCCCTGCGCAAAAAATTTTTTTTTGTTCATTTCCCTTATTTAATTTCCTTTCATTATACCACTAATTTTTACCATTTCCTAACTTTACTACGAAAAATGAAGGGCCCATTTTGATGGTACAGAACTGCCATCTATTGACATAAATTCAAAATAAAGTTTAAACGACTACATATTAGTCCTCCTGCTAGAAGTGAAGAATATGGATTGACCTGTAAAAAGAAGTACTGCCACAATATTCGTGATTGTAGCAGTAATAAGCTAGCAATAGACGAGAAATAATCACGAGAAATTGGGGTGGGTAAGGTTAAAAATATTAACACGCGTTTGTTGGGTGTAAAAGCTTGTGTAAACTTCGAGAAAGTTGGTCTGGGTAGAGAGAAGATCGTGAGTCACTAGAAAAAAATCGCAATTTGCAAATAAAACACAGATTTCCCCATTTTTCCCCCTTTTTCTCTGTTTGATATATTTTTTTCCTTCGAAGAGCACTTTTTCCCTACAAAGGGAAAAATTCCCTGCACTGTTGGCATTAGTGATCACACCGATTCTTGCCTACCCGTTGGTCCTGCAACAAAATGTTTATTACGTATATATTATATAAGTCAATATGTGCTAATGCACACTGGCTGCAACACTGGCTTTCTCATCAGTCGCTGAACGCTATGACGGGAGTAGATTTGCGAAGCTGTAGTGTATTTTTCCACGGTGTGTTGAGTTCACTAAGTAGAGTGCCGAGGGGAAAGGGTAGGCAATAGTAACACCCCTCCCCCCTCCATCTTTCCCAACATCGCGTGTTCTGGTTGGTTCAGTGGTCATCGCGTGCTCTGGTGGGTCAGGTTCGATTACCGGCCGTTGCACAGGATTTTGTGTCGACCTACTGTAGTTAGACTGGAAATATTACAGTCAGTACGATGAATACGATGGTTCGGTGGTCGTCAATGTCAAACCGGGGAAGTTATGGTGGTCCAACTGACCAGATATTAATTGGTTGGCTCGCCTATCATATTGCAGATGGTAAATCCGTTAGACTTAAAGGCGAGTTGGCACCAAATTAACATCTGCAGCATCTATATACCACACGCCATGGCTGTTTGCTGTGACGTGCAGATCACGTGACTGGGCTAGTCCAATCAGACGGCCAAACAGCCGTTGTTCTCGTTCGTCATTGGCTAACTCATGGTGACGTCACGGCAAACAGCCATTGCACATGGTTTATCCCTATTGAGTTTTCTCTCGCAGCAAGCAAAGGAATGCGCAGCAAAATGCCTTAAAACACAACACACGAGCTCGATTAATTATTGAAAAAAAATTGAGACATTACTAACGCAAAAAAAAAAAAAAAAAAACAGAAAAAAAATCGGACCAGATTTGCAGAATCTATGACGTACGTAAAATGGCCACTTTGGACTCCTGAATGGCATTCCATTCAAACACTCCGTCATGCAGGGAAGCAGTGCCTACTTCCAGGGGTCGAAAGTAGCCATTTTCCGTCAGTTATCGGACCTGCAAATCTAGTCCGAATTTTATTCCGGTTTTTTTTTTTTTTTGCATTGGTAATGTCTCTTTGTTCCCTACATATTCCTAATTTATACTCATGGTGTGTGATGAATATTTAAGGAGTTAGCGGTTGAATGACGTTGATAACATTTGGTAAGGTCATCTATTCCTTGTCCAATCAATGGCCCCTCTTGGCGTCATCACATCACCCGGGTTTCATAACACATCGTTCACTAGTACTTTAGCTATCAAGCTGTGTCACAACTTAACTGATCACCCTGTACAAAATGACAGTATTGCAACGTTTATCTTCCTTTCGTACCAACATCTGAGCACAGATAGCCCAACGATCTTCCCAACTCTGCCGCTCGAAACAGGTTATTTATTATAAGATCTTTGATACCAGGCTGTAATTAACAATTGAAAAAAAAACCATCAGCTCTTAAGTGAAAAAAAACGTAACGTGTATCTTTTTATGTATCATTTTGTGTTGTCTTTCAATGTATGTTAATATCTGAATAATTTCTTTAATAATGATTTTATGTCTGATAAATGATGTCTTATTCACAATTTCTGATAAGTTTTGATTAACGCGTATTTAACAACACCCCGGCACAATCAGCTGGTATCTGATTATTATGATGTCTGTAAACAGTTAGTTACTGCTTTTTTTTTTAAATAATGTCAGTAACTAACTGACTTTTTACAGTGAGAAATAAAGTGGAGTTGGCAAGGAACTGGAGTTGGGATGATTTGGTCTACAATTCACCAAATCCAAAAATACATTAACAGGGACTCAAGAATTATAAAAAATGAAGTCAAGACATCCCAAGTCAAGGGGGTGGTCAAAACAGCAGGCAAAGGCAAGACAAAATGACAAATCGATGACTTTTCATAAAATCCAAATAATGCCCATTTGATTAATATCGTGACCAGACGTAACAATGGTTTAACAATGTTGTAACGATTGTCGAACATATTGTCCCTGTTTTGCGGGTATTCTACGAAAAATGGACTGTATGTATGTTTATTATAGGGTTTTGGCCCGAAGCCATGCACCCTAAAAAAAACTAACCCTAGGAGTAAAACTAAAACAACACCCATAATTACAGCGAATAATTTGTTTTTTACACGGACCACCAGATTCGAGGCGTCTTCGGATCTCGGGCGTCATTCAGATCACATTTTTGGCCGGCCAAATTTCTGTTGCCTGGACAAGATTTGGTGTGCTGGTTTCTGATTTATGTAATTAGCCAGGCACGTAATTTGGAAAAATGCGAAAAAAATTAAATGCGAAGAATTGAAAATCATCATTTCTTGAGATCCAGCCGGTCCGTGTAAAAAAAAAAAAGTTATAGGCCTCTGCACCCCGTCACTGCACAAGAGAAATAAGCATAGACGAATTTCTCCTTCAGCGAACAGGAGGGAACGAAGCGGCCCTCATGTTTTTGTACTGTAGGATCAATGGGAATTATAATGGATAACAAGGGAAAACATCTGGTGACATTGTTTTATAATGCCCTCGATTTTTGATCATAGTCCTTTAAATAAATTACACTTTACACTCTTAGAAAAGTAGATGCGATGAGAGTAGTTCAAAATTTCAAGAGGTCGACTCCTCAGACAATCGCAACTAGCATGGAACATTTATTCTTCAAATTTTCGAGCTCCCTAGTTACAGCATTGGACGGCTTTTTCAAGTAATACACAAGAACCACAACACACGTAACTTGTTAAATCAGTTCGTCGCCATGAAATGTTCCCTGCTTGTTATGATTATCTAAGGCGCAGCCTCTTGAAATTGTTAAGTATCACACTCTTTAAAAATCTTCGTGGATGACAAAGTACGCCACAGATGACCAAATTCCAAACAGGTAATACACAGTTTGAATAGCAAGCTTATACAGTTCCTTTGTAGTAGGCCCTATGCTTAATTTTAGCATAGGGTCTTTTCCTGATGCGAATAGTATGATTTCGTCATGGTGCAAGGTGGCCTGATGGTTAGCATGACAATCTCATGTACCAGAGGTCCCGGGTTTAAGTCCAGCCTCAGCCACTCCTGGTATTTTTGGGAAGAGAAGGGCCCTATGATGTAAAAGATATATTTGGCTTAATGAGCAAACGGATGGATATATATATATATTTTGCTCTATGAGAAAACGATTGGCTATATATATTTGGTCTAATGGATCATGATTAACCAAAGCATGCTTCAATAATGCCGGCCAACCAGCTGTACCCTGGAACAATCACCAAGAGGCCGAGCCCGGTTCATTCTTGGCACGGTAGCAAAGAAAAAGGGCGAGCGGCCGAAAATGAGAACGGATTTGCGCTCAAACAATTAGAACAAACAAAATATTGCTTCAATAATGCTAACTATTACAGCCGAGTTGAAAAGTTTTAAAGTAGGTTGTGTAACAATCACTGCATGCACGATCGTTGCGGCGGGCTTTTCACGCTTGGTATGAAAACGGAGAAACAGGAAATTCAGCCACACTGCCTTACCCTCCACTGAAAAAGTTTAGTTCCTTAAGTAAACAAAACACCAGGGATTCCAAAGGGAGGGGGGAGCAGGGATGGGGGAGGGTTTCAAACCATACAATGGGAGAATACGCATGGGACCTGACATGAAACGCAGGAGGGAAGAGAGTGTACCAGGGGGACTGCTGGTGGGTATCTGACCACAATGGGGAATGTGGGGGGAGGGGGAATGGGATCTCGAAGTGGGGATGGTTTGCCGTCTGTTTTCATTTCATGCTCCACAGAAAAGTATTTTGTTAACGCGTGCGGGAATCAGCTAGACCGACGTTTGTTACGCCGGGGAACAACTAGTCCTTGGAATTTCCGATGGGAGTTACCTAGCAAAATTGCTCCTCTCTCCTTCTAGTGCTATGGCTAATGATGGGTACTCATCAAACAACAACAGTATGACTTCGTCGATGTCAACACCATCAGTCATTATAAGATCTCATCAGACAACTTTAAGGCGTAATGTAGTTGGAGACTCTACGCATATGCTTAGCTGGTATACAATAAGCGGAGGAAAATCCACTCTTATTGCGCAACAGTAGGGATCCGTTTTAACTGGGCCGTATACCACCAACACAGTAATCGAGCTAGTGTGCAATAATCGTGCTATCACCTCATTATAAAACTGTACCTCTGCCATCAAACGTGAAAGTACACGAGACGAACTCTCATTACCACTTCAAATCGTCCCATTTAAATAAGCATCTAGATTTGATAGCAGGGAATAGGAGGTCCTCTTTCCAAGAATGACGCAGATGGGACCTCTTTTTTTTTCCCTCTTTTCTTACCGACCATGAATGTGACAGATCTTCTTTCAACCCAAAGCCCAAGCTTTTTTTCTTCTTCCCTAACGCTTTCTCGTGTGGCATTGAACAATTACCTTGGCAGCAGCCAAAGGCCAATAAGAGGTCTATTTCGTTCAGGACGAGAACGTAGGGAGTCGTGCCTAATTTTCGTCGTGGAATGGAAGTGTGCGGGACACGGGATTTAGCGAGAGCTTTGTAGTACGACGTTGGAGTCTCGCCTGTCTTGCATGCAGATGTCGTTGTTGCCGGCAATGGAAGCGAAGGTAGGGATTAGAAATAAAGCGACCTGTCTCGGTACCGGTGACACAATTGCTAAGGACAAACACATCCCGAACGGTTGTAAACGTTCTGGCTTGCTCTGCAACTGATGAGGATTCGAGTTGAGGGCGAACGTTTACAGATCTGACAGCAGTTTAAAATCAAAAGATCTGAACGTGAGAAGGGTTAGGGATGAGATGCCCCTAAAAGATGAGGACAATGGCTTCGCCGAAAAGGAGAAATTGCTACCGCCATGTGAGGTAATTTGAAGTTGAAGACCGGGTTTGTACATGACGCTAACGGGATGAGTCTAACGGGACCACGTCAAGGGAAATGTATGCCCGATTGTCGCTTGATGAGTGGAAATAAAAAGGCAGAGAATTAACATAAGTAAGGATAACTGCAAAGAAAAGACGCAAGACATATTTGGGCCCACCTCAGTAAGAAAATGTAAGGAAAATCTGTTTACTGATAAGGCTTCGAGTGGAGTGCGAACGTTAACAGATCTTCCAGCCGTTTAAAATATAAAGAGCTGAACGTGAGAAGGGTTAAGATGAGATATCCCTAAAAGATGAAAAGAATGGCTTCGCCCAAAAGAGATAGTGTTGCCGCCAAGTGAGGTAATTTGAAGTTGAAGACCAAGTTTGTGCAAGATTAACGGGTTAGGGGAAATGTATGCTCGATTGTCACCTGATGAGTGGAAGCAAGAAACGGAGGGTTCTCAGAATTTTAGAATTGGCTTCCAATACGAAGAAGTACGCTTCCTACAAAGAGGAATGTTAGATGTTATTTCTAAGAGGAATTTTTCCTCCCACATTTCAGTTAACACGCTACCCACCAGACTGCAGCATACATCGGTGCAAGTGACATAAATCAGATTATGTGGTGTTGAAGAACATGCTCAAAATACTAGCAATTGAAAGAAAACAATATATTCACAAAACATAGGAGAAAGTGAAATTTAAGAAAAATCTGAGAGAAAGACAAAACAAATACCTAAGTCCGAAGCCAGAATTCAGACAGTAGGAATGGAGCTGCTTTCTCCCTTCACTTCAAACCTGTGCTTGCAGGTAGGAAGCAGTTCCATACCTGTTCTCCAAATTTTTATTTCGGACTTGTTCTTTTGGTTTTTTCCTTTAAATTTTCTTAAATTTCACGTTGTCATTTCTAGTATTTTGAGCATGTTTATTCTGTATTGTGCCTTAGTCTGATTTGTGTTTTATGCTTTAAAGTGTTTATGCTTATTGCTTAAAGGTAATTTGGTAAGTATACTCAGGGAATGGACGATTACTTTCAAACTCATGAACTCAATTCCAATTCATTCCTTACTGCGTAGCTAGGGGACTATACACAGAGTACCGCATAATCATTAAGCACTACGTCCAGGTTGCAGCCTGCACCAGTCTTCGAGATATTTTAGGAATATTTCGAGATATTCGAGATATTTTAGGACCCCCAACACCAACTGAGGAAGCCTCATTCCTGCCTGCTTTTATACCTGCTTCAGTCGAGGATTCCCGCCAAGGATTTACGTCACGCGACTGGCTGACTGCAGCGATCCGGTTCCAACTGGTTGAGCAGTCGGGATCACTCGTTGCATAACTGTTGGCGCTTGGCCAATACCTGTGTTTTGGCGGCCATTGGACGAGCGTGCAGCAGCTAATTTTAACGGCAAGGCTCACCGCGAAGTGTTGGCTTCGTGTTGCGTCTTACCGCTCGTGTACGCCGTTACAATTTATGCTTAAAATCTTATAGGCTGTATTTTATGCTCCCCAAAACGTCGTTCCTAGTCTATACATTCGTGCACCTTTCGGCTTATTTAAAAATTCATGGTGGTCTCTCACACTTTGCAGGATACCTTTGCCAGATACCTCTTTCAGGTAACTATCTGAAAGCATGCATGCATGCTGAGATCCCACCCACTCAACCATCCGGATACAAACACACATAACATATTCTGCTTCAGAGCGGAAACCGTAATCCTTAAATAGCCGTACGGTATTTTCTCATTCCGGCCATGAACGTCATCCTGAAAACTCTGGTAAGCTTCCGAGTGCGAAAACATTAACCCTTGGAGATATTTTTACCCCAGCCCCAATTTTCTCCGAAATGAAAATGAGCCACCAGCTGGTGATGTTGTTGCTCACTTTCACTCTGGTTCTCTCCTCGTCTCCTTCCATCGGCACGTAATAGAGTTTCGACGCGTACACTACGGCTGCTTTGAATAATCTCGTGCAATGTTATTGTTTAATCACCACGCGCGCAATCGATAGTTCAACACTTTGCGCGAGCAATTTCGATCAAATTTACGGGAGTAAAAGCGTGCCGCTTTATGTTTTCATAGTTGAGGATGCGTAGCTGACAGGAGGAACGACATGCGGATGTTTATTTCGCATCTTAAAGTTACAAAGTTAAAGGACGATAATGTTCGCCTTTTAAGGTCTTCTGGGATGAGACAGTTGAACAGCATTTATAACCAGATCATATCCGTACACATTCGTCAGTCCTTTTGTGTCTACGGGTCGTTCACAAAACTAAAAGAGCAAAAATAGGGAAAGAATGAAGGATATGAAGGGAAAGGAACGTCAACGCATTGGTTATTTGCAGAGAGGAGTAGACAGTTAATCCTTTAAGTGGGACGTTAACTTTATATCTTTAGTCTATCTCCACAAAAGCAGGGCTAACCTGGACGGGACTCGAACTAGCAAATGGAAGGAGCTCTTTAACTTGAGGCATAAGCCTCTAACAACTCAGCCACGGCCGTCTCTAGAGTCGGCTTGTTAAGGGAAGCTAGAATTTTTTGTTGTTTCTCCATTGTTGCCCATCTCGTGTATAGTTTTGGACTCTGTTTTTAATACTTAAACCTTTGGACGAGTTGGGCTCGAGCATACCACTTAAAAGGTTAATATTAATAACAATAATATAGATTTACCATCTTTTGTGGAAGGTTAACGGTAGGGGTGTGAGCCACTACACCAGAACCAAAATTGTGTTACGATGCTCCAAAACAATTAATGCATCCTCTTCACTAACTGTAAAAAGACTGCGTATTTATCAACTTGTGGAACACAAGCCCACAGCGTGCATTCACCGTTTCCGTGTTTAGATAATTCCAGATATTCACAACCCGAACTGAGAAAAAATTCTTTCGACAGTCGACGTGAGAACTCTGCACGTTCAATTTCAATGGGGGCGGGCCCTCTAGTAGAATAGTGGCTGTTGGACAGATCAAAGAAGGGCAGATCAACAGAAAGCAATCCAATTAATATCTTAAAGTAAGGATAAGATCAAATTTAATTATGCGTAGTTCTAGTCGCTCCAGACCAGTCTTCGATAGTCGTTGAATGTGGTCCAAATCACGTAGTCCCTGCAGACTTTTTATGAATTTACACTGAACTGACTCAATCAGGTCTACGTCACTTGTCACATATGGGGACCACATTGTTGTAGCATATTCCAACAATGGTATCACAAACACTTTGAAAGACCATAAGGACTCATTTATGTTTGTGAAAACCAAATCTGTGGTCTCGCGATAAGTTCGCATACGATTTGAAAATCCACCCTTTGACCGGGAGAGCTGGCTAGGCTCCTGATTCTGGCCAAAGGCTACTTCCAAACTAGGATTCCTAGGCATGCCACAGGTATAGAAGCCTACAGTGGAGGGGCAACAAGGAAGGCTCCCCCGTTTCCACATAGGGTCTCTCCACTCGATTGGTACGATGAACCTATTGCAATTCAAAGCCCCCAATGATGAATGTGATCAAGAACCTGAAGTGTAGTGTTGCTGCGTAATAGACCATAAAACCCAGCAGAGAACGAACTAGTGCACGGGACAAGTGTAACAGGTTAACAACGTAGTTCTATCAGCATTCCAGTCCGTAGGTACCCGTTAAAGCACACGAAGCATTCAATGAACGTTATCAAAAAGTAGGCCCAAAAAATCGCCTACCCCTAGGTGGAGTTCAGGTTCAGCGTCCATTCCAGGACGGCAACAAAGGTGGGGGCAGACTGTACTGCTGAAAGAAAACCGAAAGCAATGAGCACAGGCCCGATCATGCACTTTTTAAACTGAAAAATGCAACTGCCTCTCGCACAAAGCCTGTTGTAGGAATGAAAGTGGCGATCAGTCATCTGCAAACGAAGGACAGCGGTATGAGACGTACATATACAGTTTAGGAAAAATGAAAGCACTGGAACAAAGTATGTTGAACAGGAGAAGCCCAAAGTGCACATGTTTACATGTGCACTTTGGGCTTCTCGTGTTCAACATACTTTTTATATGTGCACTTTGGGCTTCTCCTGTTCAACATACTTTTTATATGTGCACTTTGGGCTTCTCCTGTTCAACATACTATGTACATATACAGACCATTTAT
>JAHWFP010025183.1:0-16020 GCA_023313725.1 Lithobius niger
ACTTTAAAATTTCAGTCAAAATTGGAATTTGAAAATTGTTGAAGCAGTCTTGGATTTTAACTTTGTTGGCTTGCTGCAGACAAGCTTCTGTATCGTTCGTTTTGTGATGATGGTATTGACAATGATACCAACTTCTTGCTTTTACAATTGGCTTGCCTATTGATTGGGTGAACGTCGTCGTTCTCTTGGGCCCCCCCCCCCCCGCCAATAGTAGGATAACCAGTCGTGAAAACTTTTTTTCGAGTGTGGAAAAGGGAACTTAGTCGCATCCCAAAAACCGCCAAAATGTCATAAAAACAATAGGGCAGTCAGCCATAATTTTTTTTGTAGGGGGAAATTCGTCCCCCCCCCCAAAAAAAAAAATGGCAACGAGGAGATGCTCCTCACGTTCCCCCTTGTGGGCACCACTGAGGCGAACAAAAATTCTTTTTAAAGATTGAACACTAAGCATTAAAATAAAATATTTGCTTTTCTGCCCCCAAATTTTATAGAGAGTAGTTACTTAGTGCTCGTTTACCTGTCATACATAGAAATGCAACCAGGTTAGAACGACCTTGTAATACTGTTCGTTATTTACTTCTAATGTTCAGATCAATAAAAAGTTTCTTGAAGACACGTTATAACGTCCGAGACACTATCATGGATCAAATGATTCATGGCTGAATCGAAGAGAAATACATCTTCGATTGGGCAACTTAAATTTGTGGTGTGAAGGGTATAGCAGCCCACCTTTATTCAATTCTCGATTAAAATTTGATTCACGTCAAGCGTCAATGGTGACAAGTAGTTTCAAAGTTTTTTTTCTGTTAGCCATTTCGGCATGACCACCACGTGGTAACGCCCGTCTGCTACAGGTAGAGAATGCATCAATTTCGATGCGCGCGCCCTCAGACGACGTCATCGCGCAGCGCGGCCAGCTTTCTGGTCCGAGTTCGATCCTGGCCTCGTCCACCCCCTGGCTTTTTCTGGAAGAAAAGGGCCCTCTGGTGCCTCGTGCTCATGTCGATTGTGGTATGTCAAAGATCCTGGAGTTTTCCACTTGGATTTCTCCGGCTAAATTGTCCCTCTCGCATAATCATCCTCATCTTCCTCTGGAGATGACGACGGGCTACGCGGCCGCCATTAGGTGACGGAAGGCGGTCTGCACCCTGTTTCAAAAGGGAGAGCCACTAGCCTCATCATCATCTCTCGTTACAGCGAGCGGTAAACACACTAATCCATTCCAGCTACTATACTATACACATGAACAGATAACTACTACAAAATCCATGGGCATTCTTTAAAACATTTGGGTCTTCCACACTCGGGGGTGGAGTTGATTTATTGTGTTTTATGAAAAGGGGGAAGGTGGGGTGGAGGAGATAGTGTTTCGGAAATGTGACTATTAAACAACGTCAAATCTCTCACAAGGAGCATTACATGACATGTATGTGTTGTAAAATATTTCATATTAGTTAAAAATAACAATAAGAGTCATCATTATCATACCGTATTTAAATAAACACGATTAAACGAAAATTATAAAATTATAAATTATAGGTTAAAATTGTCACGCTGTAAGTACTTAGCCGTAATATAGAAATGCAAGTTTATAATAATTCATATAGGTTCATATGTTGTGTTCACTTTTATATCGATTAAAGGTACATTCCTACCTTTTGGCATTCGTGCATGACTCAGTTTTGCAACATTAGTACAATCGTCTGTAAATGTAACAAAGGCATTCGTTTTCGTATTTTTCCCCTCCTCAGAAACGGTTTTGCTTCATTCTTTCTGACTTACGTAACTTTTCTAGGAGCTATTTCGCGCAGGCATGCTTGAAATTAGTGAGATAGGTATGTCCTTTTAAATTGCAGAAAATTGGTAGATCCATGGACTGCCAATAGACAAGCATAATGCAACACGTTTAAATATAAGGCTAGGCGGTGGAGGAAATATTGACACAAAAATAATTTGCAATAGGCTAGTAAA
This sequence comes from Lithobius niger, assembly GCA_023313725.1. Taxonomy (NCBI): domain Eukaryota; kingdom Metazoa; phylum Arthropoda; class Chilopoda; order Lithobiomorpha; family Lithobiidae; genus Lithobius; species Lithobius niger. The sequence goes on from JAHWFP010025183.1 coordinate 1,972, forward strand.
TATATATCGAACCAATCGAATCAAAAAGCATTTGTACATAAATAAGGAATAAAAACCAATAAAATGCACAACATAACAATTTCCCTCGACATTTCGAGTCACCTAGACTCATTATCATAAGTGCATGATAAAACCCTTTTTTACAGTAAAAGTTAGGGTAGATTAAGTAGGTGTGACGCTTTTCTGAAAACGTGGGGTAAAGGAAGACCTGCTTCCACCAACGGCACAGAAGGCAGCACTTGTCTTGTTCTCGTAGGAGTCGAAACTTGAAATAAAAAATGGCGGCATCGTTGCCATGGTAACCATTGTAATAGCGACAATACCTGCGGAAACCGACGAAATACTAGTGCATGGGCATCATCCGAAGTAGAAGAACTTATTCTGCGTTCGATTCAAACTGTACATAGATCGTTACAATAAACATATACCTCGGATGAAGCGTCTGCCTGAACGGGTGATGAGCACGCACGTCGGGCGTTCTCGGAACACAAAACCATGTGTTAAACTTACCTCCACTCGTGACGACAACCTGTTTTAAAATTGAATGTTGGGTTAAAAAATAAATAAAACGATCAGCCAGTTCTGATCTTTCTTAAAATTATTTTAATGTCCGAAATCTGAATTATGATATATTTTAAACGATTAATTTTGTATTCCTATCGCGATCAATTTGTTTTAGTGACGCTAAATAGTTTTTGATCCCCACAATGCTTTGCGCTTCCGTTACTTGACGACTGCGCCCTCTGGCGGTAAATCTCTGAAAGCAGGCACTTCTCTCGTCCAAATGTATACCGTTATGAGAGAAAGCGTAGCACTACCTATATATTCTTCTACCCTGGTAAAAGTTATTAAAAGGCGTAGATTCAGAAACCCGTGTTCACTAGAATAAAACAGGCTAGGGCAAACGACAAATCGGACAAAACCGAAAAAGCGAAGTAAAAAATTAAAAAATTTAAAGGCGACCAAGTAGGGACCTCGATGATTGCTGCTTGCAGGCGCGGAACGAAGTGGCGTCTGCGTGGATGCTTCTTCCTATTTTTAAACGTTTGTGTTTGTGTTCAACCCCTGGTGTTGAACTTTGCAAGTGTTGAACTATTTTAGGAGTTCGATATATTCTGAAAGTTTATTGGTGTTTGAAAGAACATCTTTGTGCACAGGTGGAGGAGAGTTTACGGAAATACAAATGGTTTCTAAGTTAAGCCTAGTTCTATAGTGTGAATCTGAAATTAATGCTTTTGCCCGAGATACGGATTCATGTCCTGTGTTTCTAAAGTGCCGTACTAGCGAATTACTGTTGCCCTCGAGCTTAAAGTTGGGTTTATGGGATCGTGTGCGGGACAGGTTTTTGCTTACTTTGCCTATAGCTGTACGTGTTGGATTGGCACATGGAATTTGGTAAATCGTGTTTTGTTTGTCATGAGTGGGAAGTTTGAATTCTTTTTTAATGGGTTTCTGTAGACCCTGTTTGAGGTTGGGTTGGTTTTGGCTTACTAGCCTAATACTTTTGTGTGTAAAGGAATTTGTTGTGCAATGGTTAAGTAAAACCGCAGATCTATGGTGCGAAAAGTGAAAGGTTCTGTGGGGCCGAGCGGCATACCTTCAGGCCCCGCTCGCCATCCCACAGAACTGTTCACAGTATATCACGGCACCACAGATCTACTGGATTACGGAACCACTGCACAACTTCTTTTACTTGCAATGTATAAGGCTAGCAAGCAAAACATGCAACATACATCTGACAAAGTTAGCAAAAACTTCTCCAGTGCCTCCGATCCTATAAATCCAACTTTAAGCTCAAGGACAACGATAATTCGTTAGTACGGCACTTTGAAGGCATGGTGCATGCACCCAATATCTCAGGCACAAACATTCTTTTTTTTCAAATTCACACTAGATAACTAGACTTAACTTAGAAACCATTTGCACTTCCGTAAACTCTCCACCTGTGCACAACCATATTCTTCCAAACACCAATAAATTTTCAGAATATGTCGAACCCCTAAAAAAGTTCAATTTGCAAATTGCGACACAAATTTCGACACATATTTCGGCCTGACACAAACGTGTAAAAAGAGGCAGAAGCATCCAAGCAGACTTCACTTCATTCCGTGTCAGCACGCAGCACTGGGCGAGGTCCCTATTCGACCACCTTTAATTTTTTTTAATATTTATAAAATTTTACTTTGCTATTTCGGTTCTATCCGATCTATCGTTTTCCCTGGCCTGTTTCGTTCTAGTGAACATTGGTTTCTGAAATTACGCATTTTAATGAGTTTTACGCCTTGCTAAATATTTTCATTATCATGTACTCTTGATAACGATTCTTATGTTACTCGAAACGTCGAGTGAAATTGTTATCTTGTGCACTTTTTGGGATTTTATTCCCTATTTAGGTAAATATGTAAATACTTATGGTGATCTGTAGACTACCCTGCATTGTTGTAATGTTGGTAATTACAGCAGAGCAAAAACACAACCTAGCCTATGTCACGATACTAAGACTTCGTCGTGTCTAGGGTTCCGTTACAACACCACATTTCAAGCTTGCTGATACTGAACACCAATCCACCTGTACTTCGTGATCTTAAACACTATTAAGATATTACCACAATAAGAATTGGCAAGATTCTCATGCTAATGGTAGTAGGACTACTCTGTAGCGTTCCATATAGTCCAGTAGAATTAGCATTTTGCCTGGAACTAATTCAGAAGGAGATGAAACTTGGTAGATATGTTCTGAATACCATTGTAAACTTTCCCCTAAATTCCCCAACTTTCCCACTTGAGCTCCCGCCGCCATCTTGGAAAATGGCGGCCGTTTTTGCGTTTTTTGAGGGTTTCGTCAAATCTATGCATTTTTTGAATGGAAGATGTGTTACAAAGTTGCTTAATACACCGTATTAAGAAACTTTCTAACACATCTTCCTTTAAAAAAAATGTATAGATATTTCTATACAATGCAATCTAAAATGGGAAATGAAAGCAGTTTTTGCGTTTTTTGACTGTATAGCCGAATCTATGCATTTTAAAAAAGGAAGATGTGTTAGAAAGTGGCTTAATACAGCATATTACGCAACGTTGTAACACATCTTCCTTTCAAAAAATGCATAGATTCGGCTATACAATCCAATCAAAAATGAAAAATGGCTACCTTTTTTTTTACATTTTTGACTGCATAGCCGAAGCTATGCATTTTTTTGAAAAGAAGATGTGTTACAAAGTTGCTTAATGCACTGTATTAAGCAACTTTTTAACACATCTTCCTTTTTTTAAAATGTATAGCTTCGTCTATACAATGCATCTAAAACGGAAAATGGTGGCCATTTTTGCATATTTTTACTGTATAGCCGAATCTATGCATTTTTTGAAAGGAAGATGTGTTACAAAGTTGCGTAATGCACTGTATTAAGTAACTTTCTAACACATCTTCCTTTTAAAAAATGAATAGATTCGCCTATACAACGCAATCAAAAATGGCAGATATGGTGGCCGTTTTAGCGTCTTTTGACCTAAAGCCGAATCTATGCATTTTTTGAAAGGAAGATGTGTTACAAAGTTGCGTAATGCACTGTATTAAGTAACTTTCTAACACATCTTCCTTTTAAAAAATGAATAGATTCGCCTATACAACGCAATCAAAAATGGCAGATATGGTGGCCGTTTTAGCGTCTTTTGACCTAAAGCCGAATCTATGGATTTTCTGAAAGGAAGATGTGGTACAAAGTTGCCTAACACACTCTATTATAAACTTTCTAACACATCTTCCATTAAAAAAATGCATAGATTCGACTATACAGTGCAATGTAAAATGGCGGCCGTTTTTACATTTTTTGACAGTACTGACGAATCTATGCATTTTTTACACTGTATTAAGCAACTTTTTAACACATCTTCCTTTCAAAAATGTGCATAGATTCGGCTAGACAATGCAACAAACATTAATTTTTATGTCCTATGTTTGAACACCATCAACTTAAACTAACATGGTTATTGACAAGTTACAGAGTGAATTATTGCGCTTCAATTAGAAATTCACCGTTTTAATCAATGTAGGTACTAAAAACATTGAAACCAACTAAAGAACTTCACAAATATCCTACATAAGGTAGATTTGTAAAAACATGAATAATTTGGAGCACCGTATGCCGAATGAACTTTTAGTTTGATCAATCATCCTGTAGTATGCCAAATCTACGCGGCCCATTTACTTTTGACGTTATCTCGTAGGTTTTCTTCAAACTATTATTCACTATCATTCAGATCATTCACTAATAGATCGTTCATTTTCTGATAGTTCTACACTTATTGAGGGTTTCTTGGAATAACCGGTGTTAGCACCATCTGTTTCATAAATACTTTCCTCAATTCTAACCGCACTGTTGTCAGCTGCAGATTAAAAACACTGCACAGTCTCAAAAAATGTAATATCATCAAAATCTTCCAGATCTTCTTCATCTGCAATAGTTGTTGATGATACTTGAAAAGAATCCTTGCATGTTAACCCATGACAGCTTCCCCAGAGCTTTGAATATTTTAAAATGGCTTCCTTATAGCCAAAGCGCTTGGCAGAATCCATTGTACAATTGTAGTAAATCATATTCATAAGGTGATCTAGTACTGGAGGAGAAAGTGTTTGGATGGGTGCAAGTCCTTAGTGCCTGTACGCCCAACCCCATTTTTCTGGCTCCAAATGATTGCCATGCCGTTGTTGTATTTGAAGATACGAACGCGATGAATGTTGTTCTGCTACACCAGCAGTGGGTGGAAATTTGCTCAACTGCACTTCCAACAAGCAGTAGATTTGTTAAAACAATGATAACGGTATATGTACTCAATGAGTTTTCAATTTTTCATTTTTGATAAGAAGATATGTTAGGAAGTTGCTTAATGTGGTTTATTAAACAACTTTGTGACACAACTTCCTTTCAAAAAATACGGACGTTCTTTGACGTATAGCAGAACGTCCGTATTTTTTGAAAGGAAGTTGTGTCACAAAGTTGTTTAATAAATCACATTAAGCAAAAACGCTAAAAAGGCCGCTATTTTCCATTTTTGTTTGCATTGTATAGCCGAATCTATGCATTTTTTTAAAAGGAAGATGTGTTAGAAAGTTGGTTAATAGAGTTTATTAAGCAACTTTGTAACACATCTTTCTTTCACAATGTTCATAGATTCGGCTATACAGTCAAAAGACGCTAAAACGGCCGCCATATCTGAATTTTTGATTGCACTGTATAGCCGAATCTATACAGTTCTTAAAAGGAAGATGTGTTAGAAAGTTGCTTAATACAGTGCATTAAGCAACTTTGTAACATATCTTCTTTTCAAAAAATACATAGCTTCGGCTATACGGTCAAGAAACGCAAAAATATGGCCACCATTGTTCATTTTTGATTGCATTGTGTAGCCGAACGTATGGAAAAGAATATGTGTTACAAAGTTGCATAATATACTGTATTAAGCAACTTTCTAACACATCTTCCTTTTAAAAAATGCATAGATTTGGCTATACGGTCAAAAAACGTAAACACGACTTTCATTTTCCACTTTAGATGGCATTATATAGAAAAATATATACATTATTTTAAAGGAAGATGTGTTAGAAAGTTTCTTAATACAGTGTATTAAGCAACTTTGTAACACATCTTCCTTTCAAAAAATGCATAGATTCGACGACACAGTCAAAAAATACGAAAACTGCCGCCATTTTCCAAGATGGCGGCGGGAGCTCAAGCTGGAAAGGTGGGGAATTTTAGGGGAAAGTTTGCAATGGTATTCAGAACATATCTACCAAGTTTCATCTCCTCCGAATTAGTTCCAGGCAACGTCGAAATTTTAGCTAATTCTACTGGACTAATAGAACTTCTGCTGCAAAGCATTCCAACTTTCTCCTTCGGCCGAGATGTAATGTTTTGGAGTGAACCACAGCTCTCTCACGCACGTCTTACGTCTTCTCTGGCCTGTTGAAGTGTCGGCCCAGAACCAACTTCCCTCCAGCTTACATAGTAAGGACGTTACGAAATAGCCTAAAGCTAGATAGTAGATATCGGCCTAAAGATGAGATTAGGGTCTAATAATAAAGGTGCGACGTTCTGTTTGGAGAAGGGTCTGTGGACACCTGTGTTTACGTTTAATAGAACAGCTGTGTTTACTTTAACTTGTTATTCACTGTTTAGACTATTCGGTCAGGGACCCGAGGCTGCCACCTGTGTGTACGTCAGCTGGGTCACCTTGGGACTGGCCCCTGATGCCAATGACTAGCCTATCTCTTCACAGAACTCTTGCCTAACACCTTTTACTCTTAAGTAAGTACTGGACAAGATTACGCAAGTTGACCCGAAGCCTGCGAATTTGTGAAGAAGGAGGTTGATGCGAATTTCCTTTTTTCGAATATTGGGAAAATTTAGAGGAAGATTTGAAATCCAACCCAATATAGAGCTGAATTGGCCACTACAAGACTTTGTTACCCATTCATCCTTTCGGAAACTCAACCTTATTTAGTAGTGGTTATATTGTAAACATTGACATGACAACAAACCTATTACTTTGAATTTTTTCTCTTTCATTCTTATGTACACGTAGTATAGTTTTTGTGTTGTGATTTCAAACGTAATTCAGAAATTTTTCTTTCATGAATTTTTTTAAACCATGGTGCTTAATTTTAGTATTTTAAGTTAGCCTAGAGTACTGGGCTTATTATTGAAGGTGTAGAACCGATTTGAAATGTTATTGGCATTGGTTTAACCAGATTGATGGCTGAATTCTCATTCAATCAATGATACATTCAATTCCCGACTATTCAGGTGAGGGAGAGACGTCTGAATGGTTAATTTTTGTGAATGAATTTCTGGTTGTAGTAGATATTACTGGGTGGGATCAGAGTGTTCAGTGCCAAGTGTGGAGAAGCAAGCTAAGAGGATCAGCAGTGAACTGGTACAAAACCCCCGTTCTCTGCTAAATACTGATAAAATTGACGATCTGTTGAAGGCACTCTAAGATAATTTTGCTACTTCAGAAGTACCGTTAGTCTTAATTTGGTGGAGGAACTAAATTTCGGTAGTTTACACCTTTTATAGCTATTTTGTTCCCCCCCCCCCTCCTTCTTCCGCGCTCGAGTTGGGAAAGTTATTTTTTAGAGGTTTTTGAATTCATCTTATGTTATTTAGCCTCCATACCGGAGTACATAAGGCAGGGTAGAATTCTTGCAAACTTTTTTGCGTATCTGCTTGAACTGCAGTTATTGAAAATTGGGCTCAAGAGTTCAGTGTTGTGTACGTCGACTTAAATTGAGGGCCCAACAGCTGCTTTTGTTCTCGAGTCACCTTTGTTTAATAAAACTAGGGAAATTGGGGTTCTTACAATTAATTTTTTTTCTTCCATTCTGATAACTGGTAAACTCTCACATATCTTTCGAAAGGGTAAGTTTCATTCTCTTGAAATCACCCAAAGACATATAAAACTGTAGCAGAGCCCAAATACAATCCACTCATGAAAAGCTGCATAAATCATAGTAAAAATGTCGAGTGGAAGATGGGAAATATTTTTACCTTAGCAGTGAAAGTGGGCCTGGAATTGCAGTAAGTATGTTTACTTTAAAGCAGTCACATTGTAAGGACCTAAGAATTTGACTAGGCCCCCAATTAGGACACAGTTCAAATACTTCAAGTATTCCTGATGTGTTGACAAAGGCAGTTCTATCTTCAGATGGAGAAAAATTCGAGAGTCCGCTGACGTTAGAGCCAAAATTCCACCTTCTATAAGCCTACTGCATCTAGTGCTTCTGTTCCGAGTGAAACCAGTTCGTGGCGTAATTAATTTTTTCGTGGTTACCATGATTGGGTTGCTTGACAAACGTAATGATGAACCAGAAAGTGCCCACATCCTGATTATGCAAAACTTTCCTAAAATGACTTACAAATAAATACCGACTTTTCTTTTTTGGGTTTAGGGCAGGTTTTTAGGTCTAAAAAATGAAGTTTCTGATGTAGTGTTTCCCATCACGAGTCAGATACAGTTTTTTTTGTATTGTCATTTATGTTTTGTGTAGAGTAGATTTTGAGTAACACTAATGGATTCAAGAAGAACATTTTGTGTTTATTTTAATCTTTGCTGGTAAGAAATTAAGCAGTTTTGTACTGAATTGGTGAAAAGGGTTTTCGTTGTTTAGATATTGATTTTGGAGAAAAGAAGTTCAGGTACATGGTGCCGGGAATAAAATAAAGCATACCTAATGAAAAGTAAGGATACTGCTTCGCGCTGTCCCAAAGAATACCCAAAAAAACAGAAATGGGTATAGTTTAATGCTAGTAAGAGTTTAGTACAGGTCATAACTCGGAATTGTGTACGTAATTTTGATAGCTAGGGTAGTGACACTATATAAGTTTGGCGTCTCCGGTGTACAAGAAATGAGACCCTGAGGGGTGAGTTGTCTTATTAAAGGATAGAATATTAAACTTAGTATGTCAGTGATAAGTTTAGTTTGTATGTCCCTAGAGGTTGGACCCTAAGTAGAGTAGAGTTTAATTTGAATAGGGTAGAGTTAGGCAGCCTCAAAGGTTTGGGACGTTAACTTGAATGGCCGTCTCAAAGGATTGGGACGTTAAATTGAATGGCCGTCTCAAAGGATTGGGACGTTAAATTGAATGGCCGTCTCAAAGGATTGGGACGTTATATTGAACGGCCGTCTCAAAGGATTGGGACGTTAAATTGAATGGCCGTCTCAAAGGATTGGGACGTTATATTGAATGGCCGTCTCAAAGGATTGTGGCGTTAAAAAGACGCATTGGTGGGTAGTCTCAAAGGGTTGGGATGTTAAACTCAATAGTGAGTAATGAAGTAAATGAGTTCCGGGTTGCATTTGTGGTTTTGAGTAGACTGGTTTTATGGGACAAGAGATGGAGAGTAAGTCACCAGTAAAAGAAGGTAGAGCCTTAGTCCCACCTAAGTAAAGAGAAAGTCTTCAGTCTCATTGACACTGATCTTCGAGTGTCAATGACCTTAGTGTAAGATAGGTAGCCTACTGACCTAACGGGGCCTAATAGTTTTTGTTGCCTTCTGTGCTGTGTAAGATAGAAGTTCCTTGAGTAGGGGCACGCATAGGCAAATAAAGGAGCATCAATTTTGGGGGTAAAACGGTGGATGCAAGGGTATAATATAATAAGAGGGAATGGAAAATAAAAAGCGAGATATAATGCTCACCAGCATAGAGTAAAATCATTCCTCCTATTGAGAATTATGTTGTGTTAATTTATATTAACTTAAGAATTAATTTTTGTTCATATTTTAATTATTACCTTTTCTTATTGCAATTACTAACCTCATCTAACCAGTTTATGCTAACTAAAGTTGATGAAAACATGTTTATTGACAGATTTTTTTCTTACTCTTGCTGGCTTATGCTTATATGAATTTACTTGACGTTGTGTAAAACATTAATTAAGTGCGAGCTGTGTGTAGTCTGTGGGAGCATGGTGAGCTCCTTGACCGAATGGGAATAAATAGTGTTGATATTATAAATGAAATTTAACCCTTCCTATAATCATTTGATATATTTAAACCTTTGCAAATATGACTTAATGCTTAGGGTGTAATCCTTTCGTGACCTAACCCAACATATCTTAATCCTTTATGATTTAACCCTTTATGAAATAACCTGTTAAGATCATACCACTTTAAGGACAAATTAACACTTTTTATGAACTCTTTTAACCCAAAATAATTTTTTTTTATAACCAATTCTGAAACTGAGAATAATAATTCGTTTTATTTTTGTGCACTTTTATCTTAATTCCTCAAATAAATTTCATACGAGTAATTTATGTTACTAAATTGTATAACCTGGGATGGTTGTGGAGTGGTGGTTAAAAAAATTAGTATCATTATTGGTGAATACTGGTAATGGTAACTACTCTAGCAGAAATGGAGGATGACTGGAGCAAGCTCAGAAACTTAACCATTATCAACAAATGAACAGTGTCGGGAGGGTATAATACGATATTAAGTCACCTAGTCACCCACCCCCACTTCCGGTAACCTGATCAAAGTGGGGGTAATGATGCACTACCGCTCACCTGATGAAAAGTGGGGGGTAATTGCGTCCTTCCATGTTTCACCAATCTAGAGGAGGGTGGAAAAGTGCTTTTTACTACCTTTTTCCAGCTTTCGTGAATCTGGAGGAGGGTGGGAAAGTACTTTTTGCTACATTCTATGATACAACTTCCGGTAAAAAAAAACATGAAAAAAAAAACGAAAAAAATGTAAAAAGGTAGCAAAAGAACCAGAAGTGACGTCATAACAGGAAGTGATATCATAAGCCTTCACGATAAGCCCCGCCCATTATAAGCTCCGCCCACCAGAAGCCCAGCCCAGCAGAAGCTCAGCTCACCAGAATCCCTGCCCACCATAAGCTCCGCCCACTAGAAGCCCCGCCCACCAGAAGCCCGCCCACCAGATTGACGAAAAGCGGAAGTGACGTCATTACCCTCACTTTTCATCATGTGACCGGAAGTGCGTCATTACCCCCAGTTTGATCAGGTGACCGGAAGTAGTATCATAGGATGTAGCAAAAAGTACTTTCCCACTCTCATCCAGATTCACGAAAGCCGGAAAAAGGTAGCAAAAGCACTTTTCCACCCTCCTCCAGATTGATGAAAAATCGAAGGACGCCATTACCCTCCATTTTTCATCAGGTGAGCGGAAGTGCATCATTACCCCCACTTTGATCAGGTGACCGGAAGTGGGGGGGGGGAGTGACTAGGTGACTTAATATCGTATTCTACCCGACTGTCGGGAGGTGGTGCGGTTTATACTAACCACTGAGGGTTTGATGGCGAGATTATTGAAACCGTGATTCGTTATGTTTCAGGATGATGGCTGGGAGAGGAAGGGGTACTGCATTACTGTCTACACTCCGTGAGGCTCGAGAATTATTCAAAAAGCAGGATCGACGGCCAAGTTCCCAGGAACGGGAGTCCCCTCAAGAGCCAGAGGCCAAAAATATAGGGATCCAGATTCTGGATGAAGTAAAGCGAGTGGAACAACATTTAAGCAAGCTATCATTGCTGGTCGCAAATCTGGGATGGCAGTTAAATGATAACCCACCCCGAAGTCAAGAAGCTACGAACAATTCTATCCTCACGTCGAGTGAGGATGGGATAGTCCCTAGGTTCATGGGAAAAATAGCCAACATTCCAGCATGCGTGGCGTTGAACCCTTATTGGGGTCCTAACTTTGTGTCAATCCGACTGCTGGCAAGGATCCTAGAGGAACCAGGGTTCAGGCCAATGTGGGGCTCCTCATACCGGTCAAACATCGGACCCCCTACCTCGAGGATAGTTTTGCCAATTTGTCTAGAAGCCCAGGTCTTCACTTTTACTTTTGAGGTGATGTCAGGAGAGTTGCCTTTTCATTGCGAGGCAACTTTGGGTCTCTGCGCTGCAGAATATCTTGAGCTTGTGTGGCACAAGGAGAGGGCATGTCTCACATCGATTCAACACAATCTACACCTGCCAGAAGTGCCCCTTTACAAGAAACCCGTAGACCCAATGTCTCCACCTGGCCAGAGCGAGCTTTGCCTGATGATACCTTCCAGTCAAGCTTTTGACATGTGGCAACATTGAATACACAGGTGCTTCTTGTTTGCAATTGAAATGGCAACTTCGAAGATAGAAACTCTTAATGGACATCCTACAATTAAAAATATGTGAAAAGAGTGGATTATTATACTACCATTGTTGTTATATCACTATGCTCTAGCAATATCTTGATATCTCACATTATTTTGTATTAACACGACTTATGTATTGGATCACATTAATTTTGGAACTGAAAATATAATTTTTGGATAAAAAGATAGTTTATTTTGCTGGGATGGATTCCATGAGTTCCTTTGTTTGCAAGGGTTGAGGGATATTGAACTCTTGGGCATAGACCTGAAGGAACCCCACCTTTCCTTTCTTTGAAATAGGGTGAGTGCTTGATGTCTGGCTAACACTAATTGTAGAACATTAAAACTTTGTCTTCATGTGTTCTACTCTGGACACTGATCATATCTTTGTGTTGATCGCAATAGCAATTGTTCTGGCATTTATTCTGGTAGCAATATTGGTTTGGATGCTTTTTTGGGAGTTGAGATAGGAGAAAGTTTGTTTACTGCCTTTTGAGCTGATATATTTTTGGGATTTTGGATTTTTTGTGGTGCTATGCTGGGTTATGGTGGCAATTCTTCTAGATTTTTTTTAGAGTTTGCCCTTATTGGTACTCGTTTGGCAATTTAATTAGGGTATTGTAATAATAAGGGGTCAGATTATCCCTTTGTGGATCGATTAAACTGGGAATCCATTCCTGGCTACAACGTACCACCCATTGGAGACTCCAGAGAGAACAGAGTTTCTGGCCACACAGAGGAGGTTAATTCAGAATTCCTTAGAAACTTATTTAGTAATGTTAGAAAGTCTATTAAAGAGAGAGGAATTATTCATTACCTAACCCCTTTGCCTATCCCGCTCAACTCTTTTTATGTGGGCACCACCTATACTAACTGTTTACAGAGGATCTAGAGTTGATCAGCTTTCAACACATACTCAAGCAAAAGAAAAACCACGAATACACTTTCATCAACCCTTACTACTTCTACTTTTACTCCTTCAGTTACTAATAGCCTTTTGCCAAGGACTACCCAAAAAACATGACAGTGTACACTGATTACAATTTTAGCAATAGTTATTCAGCAACAACGCTTACTGCTGGAAGTTCTGCACCTCAGATAAATAAAACCTCACAAACCATTATTCCCAGGATATTGACGAATACCTTAAACCCCTTACTTTACGGTCTTCGCTAGAAATTTGTCGCTGGAATCAAGATCGTAAATGCTCTAGAATGGAGACTAACCTACCTGACTTACCTTATCTTCCAAATTATTGTGGTAATGGAGTGGATTGCAGATTTTGTGTGGTAGGATGGAAAACAAGAGTTAGACTTATAGATAACAGCGTAATGCGAACTTTGGAAGTGACATTTTAGCAACACTTTTCGGAAAAAGGCAAATCACGACTTGAAGCTTTTCGTAGATGGGCACATCATGCATGCACTTGTATAACTGAAGCCCCCTGTGACGGCGACACAGAATATTGTGAAAGGGTTCCATGCGATTCCTTTAACCCTTATTTTTGCAAATTAGTTAATGCTACTACTCACACTTGGATTCGTCATGCGGAAAGCGAGGTGGTTAATAATCAGTTCATCTCCTATCAAGTCTGCCTGTATATTCAGACTAGAACTACTATATTAATACCTCGCAAACGATTATTAAGTTTAGATGATTCTGATTTTATAACCAATAATGGGAACCAATAATGGGAACCAGTTTTGACTTTTGCCTTTCTGAGTTTTGTTTTGTTAAGAAAAGGAGGTATGAAGTACTCTCACAAAATAAATAAGGACCCACCTTATCAAGTTGTGGTACCACAAGAGTATTTATTGACTTCAGAAATTACCAAGTCACAGATGTTGCTGGAAATGGACAGATGGCACAAGCTAAAAGCCTATCGAATTTTTTGTACATGCTTGTTTGTATTGCATATTTTGTTGGAAAACTTAGTATTTTCATAAGTGCTTATCTAACGAAGCGGTTATTTTGATGTATGTATTCCTAATTATTTTATTGGGCGTTCTGGTTAAATATGTGACAGTAATCTTGTAATCCATTTGGCAAATTATTTGAGTTATCTTTACGATTATTTATGATTTACTTTTGCACCAAGCGAGGACTGAAGGGTTTGATGATCCTTGGCTTTCTTTTTTGGAGAACAAGTAAAGAGCCTAATCAAATACACTGGAAACATATTGGAAAGAGCTATTCAAAATCCTCAAAATGATCAGGACCTAACTCATCGGCAATCACCCAAGATTCCTTTTGCTTTGCTGTTGATAATTTGTTTTCCACTAGTGTTTATTCTCGAAAATAAATCATGTACTAGTCACATTATGATGAAGTCAAGGACAAAGGAATCAAATTAACCCAGCCGACCTTGAGGAGTACGATTTGTT
>JAHWFP010025187.1:0-10970 GCA_023313725.1 Lithobius niger
ATGAGAGTACACGACCCTGTGCCATTTAAAGACCGTCGTTACGTTAAAAGCTTTTTCAATCTTAAATTAATTTTTTCTTAGAAAGTCTTTATTATATCAAGACTTTCGGTAGCAATGTTCAAGTTTTCATTTAACTTCCAAAGTATTATTCGGTGCGATTAAGTTAATAATATAATAAAAGCTTTACTACGCAATGCGCAGAAGGAAGACGGAAGGGGGATGAGCCACTAACACCGTTCCTAGACGGTTTGGGGGGGGGGGGAGTAAGAAAACAAGGAAGGGGCGTTTAAGAAAACCGTTGAGGGATTCGCGACCCAACAGCCGTCGGAAAGAAGTGGCCGTAACCGCGTTGACAGTCTCACAACTCAGGGCATTCCAAATTTTGACCACACGCACCGAAAAAAAATTTTTCGACAGTCAAGATGTGCACTGGGAACAGTCAATTTCCATTGATGTCCACGAGTTCGGTTAATACTCGGTGCAAGATCGAAAAATGGTAAATGGACGTCAGTGTGCTGGTGTAAAATCTGATATACGAGGATAAGATCAAAGTGCAGCCTACGCAGCTCGAGGAGTTCAAGCCCAAGTTGGCTCAGGCGATCCATGTATGGGACATCACGGAGGCCAGGTAATCTCTTTGTGAAGCGGCGCTGAACAGCTTCAATAGAGTCAATGTCGCCCAAAAGATAAGGCGACCAGACAGGAGTAGCATATTCTAAAAGAGGGCGAACAAAAACCTTGAAGGCCCAAACCCTAGTTTTGGCATTACTTGATTTGAAACATCGGTCAACGATAGCCAATCTACGGTAGGCAGACGTGCAAATCTTATGGCAATGTACAGACGATTTGAGGTCACGTGTGAACCAAATACCAAGGTCCTTTACTACATCGAGTGATGGAAGAGGAATATTATCCAATGAATAAAAATTGTTGTCCCTCACTGCACCAACCAGGAAAGAGTGGCACTTATTAACTGAAAGGGGAAGTTGCCAACACTTAGACCACCCATCAACATAATGGATTTGGGTAACCAGATCGTTAGATAGAGCTGAGGTTATTAGTTCAGTACCCACCTTCAAGTCATCCGCAAACTTGAAACCGTAACTATCAGGGTTTTCGAACCTAAGGTCGTTTTCGGTAAATTAAAAATAGTAGAGGGCCCACGACAGAGCCCTGGGGTACTCCACATGGTACAGGTTTAAGCGAAGAGAAAGAATTACCAATGTGAACCCTCTGGACCCGATTACTTAGAAAGGCTGAGATCCAATCTCTTAGTTTACCCGAAATCCCGCATTGAATGACCTTTAGTAGAAGCTTTCGGTGGACGACAGACTCGAAGGCTTTCTTGAAGTCAAAGTATATTGTCTCGGATTTAACGCCCAAGTCAAGGGCACTAGACCACCGGTCAAGGACAAGCAACAGTTGATGTGTCGCTGAACGCATTGGCAAGAATCCAAACTGGTCAACATGGATAATCGAATGGTCATTAAAAAATTTTAAGAGTGTGTCACGGACAATGGATTCCATGAGTTTGCTTGCAGTACATGTTAATGCAATTGGCCTATAATTAATAGGATCCGATGCAGAACCTTTCTTGAAAATGGGAACAATGTCTGCCTGACTCCAAACCCGCGGAACTTTACTCCCACAAAAGGACAGGTCAAAAAGCCTTGAGAGTGGGTAGGTGACCTCTGAAACAAGATAAAATGATAATGATAAAAGCCGATAAACCATCAGGGCCAACAGATTTACTTGGATTAAGTTTCTTAATGGCGGCAGCTACAGCTGATTGGTGAAATGTGATAGAAGAACAAGATGCGGCCACATAGGGGGCACCACAAGCTGACAAGTGTGGGTCGTCATTGTCAGTAATAAAATTTGAGGCAAAGATCTCGCTAAACTTCTCTGCCTTATCGCCATCTTTGGTGATGAAATCAGTGCCCACTCTAAGTGGAGGAAGAGTACGTGGCGTGGCAGTAATCTGACGATAATGTTTTATTCATGATGACAGATTTCCCTCACGAATAACCCTTGAGTCCCGAACACTAAACCACAACTCAGTGGAATCAGAATATTCTTTGCGTGCCGAATTATAATGTGCACGGCTTGCCTGATTAGGATTTAATTTAAAGCTCCTCCAGCATTTTAACTTTTTAATGCGAAGTTTGTTTAAGTGGTGGGGTAGACCCTTTCGCTCCTGTGGGCAGGGTCTAGACTGGTAGCTAGAATGACCTATATAGTTCTGTAAAATAGAAAGGAAACAGGCCCAGGCAGGTTCGATATCGTAATGGTTTCGGAAAATAAGTCCGTCCCAATCAACCGTGGAAAGAAAAGACCTAAGTTTTGTAAAACCAATTTTACCCTTAGACCTGGAAAGAGGTAGGTCTGAAGACATTTCACCCCCGGAGAGTGAAAGATTTATCGAGAAGTAGACAACGCTGTGGTCACTGCGACCAAAATGAGCGCCGACAGATACATCAAAGATCAGACGCTCGTCGTCGGTGAAAATCAAGTCCAGGATATTATTTCCCCTTGTTGGCTGATCCACCAATTGGTATAGACCGAGGGGAGCTAGGAGCTCGAGGAAGTACTTATGGTGGCTGTCACTTGCGGTGTAGTGGGCCCAATCAACTGTCGAAAGATTGAAATCCCCAACCAAAATGTTGGAATGCCCTGGGTTAATGGAATTCTCAACAAAAGCACAAAGGTTAAATATATCAGAGTCAATAGAGCTGTTGGGCAGGTAACAAAGAATAAGCGAAAGTTTGCACTGAGGTAGGGCAACAACAATTCCTTCAACGCTTTCGCTATTCGTAACTAGGGTAAATGGGAGTGAAGAACGGTGAAGTACTAGTAGCCCCCCATCTCTACTTCCCCTGACTCGTCGAATAACAGTATACAAGGATGTTCCACCTAACATTGCATCCATAAAGCTTGAAACCAGCCAAGATTCAACTACACAAATGACATCAAAGAGCCCATCAAAGATAAGAGCCTTGAAACAACCAATGTTACTTATAACGCTGCGTGCATTGATTAGGATGCAGCGAAGATTGTTGATGATAGTAATTTGTGGGATCATGGGACCGATTCCCCTTACAGGTTGATGTTTTCCTGAGGCACTAGGACTTCAAGAAGCTCATACTGCAGGACAGACTTGCCTCTTGTGGTAAGATGGATTTTATCTCTGGCCATTAAGGTGTGATCCATGAAGATCTGCTTGTCAATGGAAATAAAAGAATAATTTAAATTGATACAGATTTGGCGCAGCAGTGAGTTAGTGTGTACAATTTTCTTGTCAATCTCGAGGTCAGGTTTTCCTAATCTTGGTAGAAGGCCAATGACTGTGAACTTGCTGTTGGGGCAACCGGCACGAATCGAAGAGATTGAGTCTTGAATGTGAAAAGCAATACGATTTGCGATTCAGTATTAACATCATTGGCTCCGACGCACAAGATCGTTGACTCCACAGTTTCACCTAAATCGATGATATGTTTGAGCTTTGAAGGTAGATCACGAGCCTTAAGGCCTGGATACGTCCATGTTGCAGCCTCCTGGTGGTGACTGCCTCTAAGCCCTCTTACAGTAGAATCGCCGATAATGACAGTTTTAGCTGGCCATTTTGATGACATGGTTTGAATTTCTTCAGCCCAAGTTGGACGATCCCAAGGAAAATTTTTATGCTCATGTGGGGAAAGGGAATGGCTTGTGTTCTGACTTCTTTTCAGGTTCTGTGACTCGCACAAAAGGGAAACTTTCCTATTTTGGAGACCAATTGGCGAACTTTGGTTTATGTCGTTTTTATCATTTCCAGTAGGGCTTGGCATTGGCTTGGACGATTGACTGACCCTCCTTGTCCTACCACGGCGAACAGTTACATTTGAGTGCAGAGTGTTGACCGGACAATTGTGTTTAGGTCCCTCCTTTACCCCTGAGATGGGATTTCGGTCGAGATGCGAGGAGAGCAATTCAACATTCCCATCGGTAGATGTTTTTAAGTTTACAACAAGCTTTGCATTTCCCGAAATATCATGGTTATACACCCCAGTAGGGTTCTCCGCAGTTAAGGTTTTCACATTTGCACTATTGAAGTCTTCCTTAAACTGGTTGAAAGCTTCCTCGATTTTGGTAATACGGGTTTCCACTCGCGTGAGAACATCCTCCATGAAGGTATCAAGGACCTGTTGTTGCTTAATGAAAAACTCTTTGGTCCAGTTTTCGAAAATTGAAGTAAAGAGGTTCAAGCGTTCTTCCAACGCATCACCAAACTTATGGGGAATTTGTTCAACTTTCGCATTGATATCTTCCAAATCGATGTCCTTTTCTAAACTGAAATTGTCAAGGCGATTAATAATGTTGAGAGACAAATCGTGAAGGCAGTTTAAGGACTGTTTTTCTTCTAAAAGGTCCGGACGCCCATTTGGTTCGGGAGTGGTGCACAAAAAAGGCACAGAAATGCTCACTGGTGGTCGTTCTCCGGTTGTGGGAGTTTGGTAAGAATCAAAGTTTTGGTAAGAATCAAAGTACAAAGTCTTGCGACGGTCATTAGATCTTCCCAAACGCTTCGGATTATTCATATCCTGACACCCACGATCTTTACGAGCGGACATCAAAAACTTTTCCATTTCAAGCAAGTAGAAGGAACGGAGGGGGGGGGGGGGGTTGGCGAAGCAAAAAAAACGAGAGTTGGGGGAAGAAAGGGTGGGGAGGAAGATTCGTGGTAAAAAAAAGGAGGGCGGGAAGAAAAACGGAGAAGAGAACGGGTGGGAGAGAAAAAAAAATTTAGAATCGACGCTCGGATTTGAACTCGCACACGGTAGAGATAACCAACATGGCGGCGCCCATACGAACGCGAAAAACACGGTCAGCTAATATCAGGAAAACACTCACCGCAGACAGGTGCGAAGCACACGCGGGCCAGGGAAGGGCTCAAACGATGCACAGAATGTTCATGCTGCCGGAACAAACAAAAACTGAGTCAGTCTAGTCTAGGCAGGAGAAACACGTCTAAGACGAGGCACACACCGCACAAACCAACAACATCCCATTCCTGGTTTTCCTGGTTTTCAACAACCTGGTTTTCAACAAGTTGGCGAATGTTTTGGTGTGTTGATATCACTCCTTTCAAGGGCAGAACCATTCGGAACTTGGCGGCCCCTTTTACCAGTTTTGGTGTTTGATATGATATCAGTTCTTTTTTTTTTTAAATGTGAATTAAACTCAACTCCACTACCGAGCAGATGTGTAATAAAGTGGAACATCAACAAGAAATCGGTTTTCAACAATTTGCTACTACCTTTTGCCTATAGGCCGAACCATTCTCAACTTGGCCACCTCTTTATAGGTTTTTGGTTTGGTTTTAATTTTGTTGTAATTTGTTATATTTCGTTAGTTTTGGTGTGTTGATATCGCTCCTTTGAAGGGACGAACCACTCTCAACTTGATGGCTCACCAGTTGGTGGTTCACCAGTTTTGGCCTTGTTTATTTTGCTTTGTTTTTAGAGTTGGTTTATGTTTCGTGAATTGGACGTGAATACAATTTCTTTGCAACGTTGTTTAGATTTCGTGCTACACTAGTGTGTGTCTAGGCACGGACGTCAGTATACACGTTGTCATTGTCCCAACTCTGGCTGTCCAATGAGAGGCGATGCCGATAATACTAACAATGGTTATAACAATATTTTCGTACTTACGCGCTATCCCACGCCATCCACGTTACACCCCTAGGCTCCAAACCATAAAAGGTACGCAGTTCGTTTCGTACTGTAGCCATTCGTCCAATTTCTTAGCTGGAAGCCTTCCCGTTATCTCGGTATCGATAAATAATCACCCTACGGAAATTAACATGGGGATGAGCGGACTAGTTAGTAGTTACACATTTTCAACGTTATTGAGGGTCAGATTTTGCATTGAAAGCAGCTTAGCTGGCATTCCTACACGAGTTAATTTTTGTCAGGTGGGTCATTGCTCTTGATTTCAACACAATTTAAGCTTTTGTACCGCATTATTATTTTTCCCCAAGTACCTGAAATGTGCCCAACTATGCTTCAAGATATAAGACACTGACGCTATAGCACCGCGCTGCAATGGTTTACAACTTCGACAATTGAATTGATGTGATGTTTGTTGTGATGATTGTTGCATAACTTGGCGCGATCTAGATCTAAAATAGAGAATAGGTTAAGTCTTTTCACGGGAGTAGAGTTAGTTGGGATTTGCAACTGTCTTTCCCAGCCATGCTCTCGCCTAATACTATGTCTGAATCGCGTATTTTCCCATGGTTCCACGCCCGGACCGGCTGCGCATCTCTGCGCATGCTCTCTTGAGCGAAATGCCGCCGTATTGAAAGTCCGGTTTATTCTAACCTATGGAATATCTGTCGACCTATGTCGTCGATTTTCTATTGCAAAAGAGTGCCCCAAACGTAAAAACGTTTGTATGCATGTTCTATCCTGATAAATCTTAATAAAGGTTTAGAAACTGAGGAGTGAGGAGGCCGTTTAGGTTTTCTACGGGGTTTTCTTTGTGCAAAACCAAACCTTGAGAGCGGTGCATCAGAGGAAGGTCATAAATGACGTCGTGATCGAAGGCGACGTTTAAAAAAAAAAAACTATGTTTAAAAAAATGTATTGTCTCGACATCGAGCAAGGTGCTATTGTTTTTGCCTCCGTATATTAAAAATGGATCTTGTAGCTATTTATCATAAACTGAATGGATGTACTTCTGCTTTTCTCACGATTGCTGTTGAACGCACCCGCGAGAATGACGTCACGGTCGGCTTGTTTGTGATGGGGAGATTGAACATGCTTCGCGCGTTAGTTACAAGTCCCAATTAAATGTATTCAATGGTCGTTTTATAAAAATGGTTACATTTATGTTACTATAGCTGTTTTAACCCCCCCCCTCTCCCCCACCGCTTTCTTTGTCTATCCGTTTGGACGTTGTAACAACTTATCCTCTGATTTGTAAAATAAATTTTTACAATCCGGCACGTTTGCCATCATACATAGCTTTTTTAACCAGCTCACTAATTTCAATAAACGATGAAAATTATCTCACCTTGGTGCTTTCCTTTAGACATGCCTTGGCAAGATTCTTGAAGTCTGCCAGGAACTAATAAAAAAATATTAATTTATATAATAAAAAAAACGAACATTATGCATAAATATACAACCAGGATTTTTTTTTCAACATTAGACGAACAAGGGTTAAGTTGAAATTGCCACCTCCTTCCCCATCTAGGGAACTTACGATATTATGCTGAATAAATACAGATGCAAACCTATTTACATTGCCGTTTGGATTTATATATCAGATTCCTGAGCATAAATTTTCGCTCTTCCTGTTCCGGTTGCGTTGGAGCCTTGGCGCCTGCTCGTTTTTCTATTTTTTTGGTGTTATCATTATTATTTCTTTTAACTGCTGCATGCAGCTTAATGCTGTAGTGTACACTATGACTTTATCGACGTTCTTTTATATTTTTACTGTGTTTCTACTCCGCCATTGTGACTGGCCGTTGTGACTAAACCACAATGGCAGCCATTGACCCAATTGACAAGGCCGTAGTCGACTGTGTCAGCTGTACCAAGTTTGTGACCGACAACGACGAAGCGCTTTCGTGCGAATATTGCAACGTTTGGTTTCACATTTCCTGTCAAAACGTGGACAGATCCCAGTATCATGCCCTCAATACACACACTGACGATAGACTCAGATGGTTCTGCACAAGTTGTAACGAAGTGGTGGCAAAATTACTTGGCTATGGTAGTGACCATGTTAAATTGACTGAGGATTTTCTCTGTCTTGAAAACAAAATTCGTGAAATCAAACACGACCTACAGCCGGACATGAGAAACTTCTATGATATGGGTGGCTGTAAATTCGATAAATTAAACGGGAAGTAAAACTATGCAGTGGACAATATCTTACGTGACAGTGGTACCGTTCGAGAGGCTGTCCTGAAGGCTAACATTGAACTTTCCAGGCCTAATTCCAGTGTCCCTGCCAAGAGGACCAACAGAAAGAAAATGCAACCCGGCGTAGGTTAGAAGAACTTAGCTTTGCATAATTCACAGAACTCTAAACCAGAACTTGAAAACCACTGCACTGCACGCAAACTGACTTCTGCAAATAAGCAAAGTTATGCACAATGTGTTTCCTTATGTGACCTGTCTGACAACTCCGAATCAGAAGATGAATTGAGCGGCCTACTACCACTGCGGAATGTTGGTGGAGGTGGGCAACGTGTATTTTCTGGGAAATGTACTCCCCTGGAGGAACGATCTAGTGCTGCTCCGAGACACACCCGGACTGGGAATGATGACGCTGCTTTGGATATACCTGACTCGCAACACTTTGCTAATGGTGATGTTTGTGACCAAGATTATGAAGGTGGTTTTCGCGAACTGTCCAAGTCTGGATGGAAGAAAAAGAAGCGGGCTGATCTGCAAGCTGCCAACCCTAACCGTTGCAATCAGGGAACCAACCTTACTGGACGACAAACACAGAAATCAAGACGTAGAATTGAACCCACCATTGGCAACGGTTCACCTACAAACGTGAGAATTGTGTCCCCACGTAAAAGGCGCAAGGATGTAGTCATGAAGGAGATCTTCGCCAGCAGATTTGCACCAGAAACTACCGCTATTGATATCATGCAGATGGTCCAACAAAAGCTCGGGCCCATCAAGTTCGAATGTGTTAAATTGGTGACTGAATTTAACTGGTACTCATCTTTTTGCCTCACCGCTACCCATGAACATGTGATTAACCTCATGGACGTTAAAATCTGGCCTAGAGGCACACTTATCATGCCATTCATGGCAGGACCATCAGACAGGCTGACAAAACTAACACCCCGACCCACCAAAATGGCATTAGTGAACATGGTTGTGCTACGACACATAATGATTGCCTGCATGTTGCCACTGACCCTCTCAACTTGGAACTGATAGAACCAGAAGGCAAGGGTGATCAGGTTGCTGAACATAGGAATCAAGCAGAGTTTGACCCTGTCGAACATGCTCGTAGCAATTTGCTTGAATCGGGGAGCAGTGGGAGCCCTAGTCACAATCGCAGTACCGAGCCCACCGGAGGAAGGGTGACAAGATCCCGGAAATTAGTAAACCCAACATAAATTTCGTTCTTGTGCAATATTGAGGGCGTCTGGAGTAAACTTGAGGAGCTTCATGCAGTCATTGCTAATCTTGATCCAGCAGTTCTGTGTATCACTGAAACCCACCTCGTCCCTGACGATCCCAGCCTCCTGCCCGATACTTTGGTTTGCTACCGTACCGATCGAATTGGCAGAAGTAAAGGAGGTGTCCTTATTGGTATTGATCGATCTCTCAATCCATCATTGGTTGCATGTGATATCAGCCCTTTCCTCGATTTGGAGCACCATCGTCACTGACAGCGATGAACTTACCATTGGCTGTGTGTACCGTGCCCCTTTGAACCTTTTGCATGCTGGTTCGCATGATTCTTTTCTTGACATGCTTTGGTCTCGCTTGGAGCAGGCCGGAGAACGTGTTGTTGTTTGTGGAGACTTCAATTATCCTTGCGTGAACTGGAATTCTGCTGTTGGTCATGGGATAGGTGGCAGTCCTAACAACCAGTTTTTGAATCTCGTCGATGACTATTAATTACAGCAACATGTCCGTAGACCTACTAGATTCCGAGGATTGCAAACACCCTCACTGCTCGATCTTGTTTTCTCCACTTCCTTTGTTGTCATGGACTCCTTATTTCATGAAAGCCCAATTGGTTGTTCTGATCACGAAGTAATTCGTTGGACTATTGACACCACCAAACAAGATGCCACATTTGGCTTCCGCAGTCCGCAGTATTGGAAGGCCGGCTTCGAGCTCCTTAATAGTATTTTCCGATCAATTAACTGGGTCGAAGAAATTGGTGATCTGGAATGTGAGGAGGCGTGGTGTGTCTTGCGTGACTTTATCCGCGTTGTTGAACTCAATTTTGTGCCATCATCTGATTTTTATTCCAACTCTAAATCTCCACAAAGACCACCCTGGTTAAACAAAGCAACTAAACGTGTGATTAACAGAAAAAAGAGAAAGTGGGATATTTACCGGCTTTACCCTACCAACAGTAACTGGTTGGTTTACAAACAGATTCGTGATGATGTAAACAAAGCTGTCCTCGAAGCCCGTGCTAAGTACGAAGAAAATATTGCCCGACAGTCTAAACGTAATCCGAAGGTGCTGTATTTCCATCTTAACAAAAGTGGTGACAAACAACACATTAGCCATATCAGGCTGCGTAACGGGCAGTACTCTGCTGATTCCCAGGTCATCACGGAGGAACTGAATAATCACTTTGCGTCCGTTTTCCATCAATCTAGTCCCTGTGTCCTTTGCGAGAGTGAGCCAATACGGACCCATTATTTGAAGCTACTTGGGTCTTCAAACTATTAAGTAATACTGCTGCCCACAAATCTCCCGGACCTGATTACATTTTCTCCTCTTTGTTGAGGGGTTGTGCTGACTCTTTGACCACTCCTATTAGAATTATTTTCGAAAAGTCTTACTCTCCTGGCCAGATTCCATCGAACTGGCGCAAGGCCTTTATCGCACCCATTTACAAGTCGGGAGACCGTTTTTCTGCCAACAACTATAGACCTATTTGACTTCCAAGATTTGCAAGATTTTCGAAAAGATTATCCGGGATCACATCACCCAATTTCTTGAGGACAACAAATTGATCACTGAAAAGCAGCATGGTTTCCGTCATGGAAAATCTTGCCTTACCAATTTGTTAGACCCATTGACACTTGGACTCGGTTGGTTGACAGCGGGGTCCCATGTGACGTGATATTTCTGGACTTAGCCAAGGCTTTTGATACCGTCCCACACAGTGTTTTGTTTACCAAGCTCAAAACTTTCGGCATCTGTGGCAGGCTTCTGGACTGGATCAAGTGCTTCCTGACTGACTGGATACAGAGTGTTCGT
>JAHWFP010025189.1:2763-17762 GCA_023313725.1 Lithobius niger
CCCCCCCCCCCCCCCCGGGCCTTTCACTTCCACCTACACGCACCCTCTCTCTCTATTCGTGGGTTCTGCCCGCCTGGTTTCCAGAGTGGAGACGAATTTTTGTTTTGTGTTAGCTCTCGACCATGAAGATTGAGTTGTCAAAGCTGAACTTGATGAAGTCTTATTAAAAGTCTTCCTAGAAATGGTGTTTTGTGAATCGATTTGCTGCGGTATAACTCAGCTACTACCAGGAGAGGCATGAAGGAGAAGTCTCAAACACAATTTTTCCTTCTTTCATGCGGCCAGTTGTCGAGCTAGTGTCCTTTTTTACTTTTGCAGAAAACTGAAGTTAAAAATTACACTCGTGTGTTTTTTTTTGTTTTTTTTTGTCTGATAAGTACATGTGAAAAATATTCCTTATGCTTGGAGTAGTCCAAGCATGTCTCAATTCGCAAGAACTACCGTTTCGACAAACTTAAAGCGAGGAAGGCACTTTGTTATTCGAGCCAAGGCCGACTGGAAGGGAAATTGCGTGTCTCGTCTCCCGACTCTACGTCAGTTCTCGCGTGTGCCAGGAAGTTAGAGCCTCTTAACATTACTTCGGTAAAATATGATTTTGGCAGTGTTAAATTGGAGCCAAGAGCTGAAATCTCCCGCTTCTATCGCAGACGGCCTTGTGCAAACGGTGGAATACAAAACGAGAGTTACAACATGGATACTCCTGCGGACGTGTATTGCATTTATTCACTCCTGGTGCTACCACCTCAAGGTCGAAACTATACCGTTTCGAATCTATGGGTTTGCCCCTCCTGTTACTTCACTTATTTCTACTTCCTTCTAAGATGTCTGGTAAAATTGAAAACTGAGCAAGTTTATTCATGGGTTTGCATTTGGGGACGTAAGACTCGAAAGACATTTACACACAAAAAAAAAAAAGAAAGAAAAAACGTAGATTGGAATAACCCGGACAGTAATCATCTCTCCAACGTCACCAGCCCTTCCTCGGTTCGTGAACTATAACTTGAAAGGACGGGTGATGAGTAAATTGAATGCCAGCACATACTTCCGTTGTCCTTTGGACTGGAATGACTGATTTCCTGAATGGAGATTTGAACCGACGACCTTTGATTACGAAGGCTGAAACTTTAAACTGAATTTATGGACTAATCAAAGACTTGACGGTCCATCCCAATCTCTCGTTCCCAAATTGTCAGAAAATGAACGATTTCCCAAACTATTTTCCGTTTTAGCTCGGAACCAGCCAATCACCTGAAAGAGAAAAAAAAACTTTTTAAGGTCGCTTGTGGAATATAAACAAAACAGTATTCACAATTCACTTATTTATGTCCCTATTAAATACGGATAAATGAAAAGCAAAACTATTGAGGGACCCGATTCGTCCATTTTAGAGTTTTAGGCCTTCAAGTTTAAACCTCACTCTTGACTGCGAAAATCTGTACTTTATGTTACAGTTGAATGTGAAATAACTGGGTTTAACCCAATTTCCGCATTTCTCGTGAGACAATTTCCGTATTTTTGCAAGATAAACTCTGACGCTGAGGCCAAGTGGGTTTAAGAATTTAGCCACTTTTTTCCCGACGGAAATTATATTCTAAAATACGGAAGGTATACCGGTTTATTGTTTCACATCATCACAACAATAGACTCTCCACATTTTCTGGTTGTCAAATTAATATCCTGACAACCGAACGAGTTCAGCAAACCGCGAATCGCCATGCACTCAAGCCAGTACAATTTGGTCTTCCCGCGTGGCAGATACCTCCGATTAATTTGAATGATTTGGCTGCTTCATGATGACTTGCATCTTGTCAGTGACTGGAGTAGTGACTGGCCCCCACAATGCAAAGCGAAACCGCGCAACCAAACCCACTATTACAAATTTGTTCCTCTCCAATAACTCCTGGAGAGACGCTACCATCCTATACCAACCCTTCTCCTATCGTTTGTAAGAAAAATATACACATATATTGTTGGTTTGTTGGTATTATGGAAATGAATGACTCTTTGACCATCATCCGTCTAAAAAGGAAGAAACTTGAGCACGAATTTAAAGCCCAAGTCGGTGGCACAGAGCTTTAATTATTTACGATCAGACGGACGGACACATGCATTCGTGACGTCATGTAATTTGTGGTGGCGAGTAAGGAAGGCGGAGAGAGAGAAGGCGGCGTGCCTTATGGTTGCCGGCCACAACTGAATGGAGCTAAAAGCCGTCAATGAAGCCCAGGCACAACATGAAGACGCTTCATCGCAAGCCTGGTGGAGGTGCAAAACACGTGGTGGTTTTCATTCGGGATAATCTGGCCCGGAGCTAAAAGAAGAAAATACCATTAGGCTACTACTACACAAGTCAGTCAAGTGGGGACTGTTGCGTACGGAAATTTGGGTTAACACACCTTTGCTGAGATTGCACACCATTGCTCAGACCTGGAGTAGTTGACGAATCGCCATTTGAAAAACTGAAAGTTTAGATCTGTCGCAAAAAAGTCAAGTCGAACAACTCGAATCTCCACATGTGCTGATTTATTAAATATGTCTTTAAGTTTATTGCCTTCTTAGGGGTGACAAGGAGTTACTCTTGACGGCGCCTGTTCATTTTGATAGCGTTGCCCATATTCTAAAAACACCATCCACTGTAAGGAAAAAGGATCGTCGAGAGAAAGGAGAATATTGACAGTTAGATAAATGTTACGCCAGGGACTTTATCTAGACTCCGTAATACCACGTTCCAGTTTCTGTCATCCAATAGGCTGATGTGGGTCACGTGATCTTGTTTTAGTTATGAAAATCGCGACGCTGCTGTGAATAGTGTTGTTCCATTTTTAATTTATCGCTATTTTCTTCACATTGCTCGAAGATTCTACGGTGCTGCATCCCTAGGAGATGAAAAGGCGCATAAAAGATGTTACTTAAACAGGGATCATCTGAAAGATTTGCTTCCACGGAGTCGCAACCATCTATTGTTGAGTAAGATCAGGAGCAGCATAAAGGAATGCCCGCAGAGGTCGACGGAGTGTCCAAGATAATTTTACCGCGTGTTCCATACCTCGTTCATGTGGCCAAATGTGAAACGACTGATCGAAACTATTTTCTGTGGGATAACCTACGTTACAATACGTTGTATAGATTGTAACCTAATAAATAGGTGTCAAAAAATGTCACCTCTTGCTGGCAACTCCGCGTGGAACAGGGTTGAATGATCTGGAAAGTGAGAAGACGATGGCTTCTTCAAACCAATGCCAACTGGGGTAGAAAACAAGTCTCTCGCCACTTGGCGTAACGCCAGTAACCACGTGTGCATTGAAGTTGACTCCTCTTTAGCATTTCGTTGGTAAAAGCAATGCTGAATCAATGGGTCCGTAGACGAAATCGACAGCTTCTCTTCCAGACGGCCTTGCGACAAGAGATGGTGTATGAAGCGATAGCTGCAGCTGGATACTACTATAACGTCCTACGACGTGTATGCATTTATTCACTCCTGGTAAATTATTGGTGCGTGTCTCTGATGATGAGCACCGTTTAAGGATCTTTTGTTTTCGAAGAGGGAACTAGCTCTCATTCGGTTGTGCTATTTGATCACCTGATTAAACTAAGCTTACATCACTGATGTAAGGTAGACCCGAGCATGAATTCTTAAATTGCCAATTGATTGTTTAACATGAAAGTTAGATCGAAGGATTGTTCGATCATTTTTTCAGCACTAGCTAAATCTCAACGATCTTGTTTCTATAATTTTTAAACAAAGCCAGTTTGCTTTAATCCTTGTATGCTTAACTGAAATATAACGTACAAACTAAAAGTAGAAAATGTGTCCTTCTCGTTCTCCACTATATACAGTGGTGCAGATAACCCACGTTGGCTTCAGCAACTAAAAGTTAAAACCAAACTCGGATTGTGCTTTTGTTGCATGCTGTCCAGAAACCTCGGAGAACAGACGCTTGAGAATTGGACTAAGAAATTAGTACCTTAAACCATGGTATAGGTTGATGTCGTAAGAAAAAAATTATTATATTGCTATTGACAACTTGATCTGAGAATATCGATAAATCGGCCAATTTGTTAACTAAGAGAAGTACATGTTTATTATTTGGGTTGAGCTTTTGCCAATTAACCATTTTTTTTTTTTATTGTGGTGAACGGGATTTTCTAAAACCGACCAATCCAAAAACTTGTTCAATTTTCTCGCTCTCTTAATTATGCCGCACTTCACAAACTGGATCTGCGAGACGTTAGTAGAGCATTGTATTGATATAAAATCTGTGTTGTTTATTGACGATGCGAAGGTAGTCAGGCTGGTAGTAAAGGCAGGTTGAGTGGAGAGAGAGAGGCTGGTAGTCGGGCAGGGCAAGGCAGGCAGGCAGACCCGCCTGTGAGGTGAGTGCCACTGGCGTGCTCCGGGCCAAATTAATAGCAGCCCCTATTCAGGTGAAGCGGCTGACCTTGCCTAGCGATCATGGGAAAAAGTGGCGCTGCCTCGGCCGACCGACACGTGTTGGCATGCGCACTCCTGGCGCCCTCGCTCGCCAACCAAGCGAAACTCAACCGCCAACGGCGCCATTTTTAATGCGCAGGAAGGAGTGGAAGAAAACGCACTTTTTTATGAGAGGTTTAAATTGCGTTTTTTAATATAACAAAAAATACAAATTCAAATATGTCATAAAAAATGTTTATTTAGTAATAGTAACTTTATTGCTCAAAAGTATAAATAGAGCAAAGTGGTTTGGACTAGTGCCGCAATTAGGGGTGGTGCAAAGGGTACAAATTACTCTGGCCCAGAAAGCAGGGGACCCAAAATTCACAAGTCAGGAGTCCAAAAGGTGCAAAATTCACCATTTATTTGGTCTGAGTTGGGAGCCACTTCGCCCCTACAATTGTTTGTTAAGAAGGGCCCAGTCATATGTCCTCGCATCCCTCCTTGGAAAAAGCTATCTGCGACACTGGGTTTGGAAGGGGCATTTTAGTTTCCACTTGCACCTAACTGGGTTTAATACAGAGATTTAAATAAATAAAAATATATTGAAAGGAGAGTATTGATCGTAGTCAAAACAAATTAAAAACACTTCATAAAATGGTGCATGTCTCCATTATTAAAACTTTGCCTGAAAATGGCCAGCGATATAGATGTAACCACTGCAGATTATTTGGCTGCACGTGCTGCCTCGCCTCGTGCCCCCCCCCCCCCTCCTCCTAGCAAAACTCGCAGTGTGCTTTTAGGCCTTATTATTTATTCTTTCTTTTTAGTGGCGGGCTAACAGATCAAACACGCATGCGATCTACTGGCTAAGTTATGCAGAAATTTTGCAGCCTGCAGTTCCATGATTAGATGTGTAGGCGAACTGTACAACATCAGTTAGTGGTTAAAGTGTTTTATATCCGTACGACGCAACGCAATATTCTACCGTCATTACTCTTCTCCGTCCTGTTAGACGTCATTTGTTCAAATCTTAGGTCGAGACTGCAACATTTTCTTCCCATTCAAATTTTATTCCGTTTATTATTCAAGTCTGCAGCGAGTGCATCGCAGTTTCGTAACGAATTTGTTGCGAAATCGTTAAGATGCTGAAGAGGTAAAGTCTTGAATGATTGCGATGATTAATTAGAGATTAATTAAAGTGCCTGTGTACCGTCGACTTTTATAGCGGGGTTTAATAAGTCAACGACCGCATTAAGAGAGGAAGGGTGCTCCATCCCCCTCACTTTCCGACGTGTGCATGGAGCAAAAGATGGCATGCGAGCAGGCTACGTGGACTCTAGCATGGTGCCATGGAAAAGAGTTTTATCACTTGAATCCGGGAAGCGTGTATCTAATCAAAATGCCTCGGTGCACGTGTGGGCTCTGTTACGGAGCGCGCGCTGCGTAATGCAGAGGGAGTGTGGGATGGAAGATAGCGCACAACGATATCTCACATGAATGAACTGGTCACGGAAGAGGGTAGGAGTTAGTGAGTGTGGGTGTACGAAACGAAAAATATTTTTCACTGCTCTCCAGTTCAAATATCGTGACTTTTGAGAAGTCTTGCCGCTTTCTAACCGTGTCTGGAATCTCTAGTTTAAACATGTGTTGGACAAAAGTGCGATCCGTAACAAGATGTATAATGATCAGAGATGTCTGGACTGTCTGTAGTTTAAAAATATGGTGGACAAAAGCCGTAAAACGATGTATTGATCAGAGAACGTTCGGGTAAGCTGAAACCTGGATTCATACAGAGTGAACATTTAAAACACAGATTCAATTTTCGACCTGTTAACACTAACAGTTTTTGGCTTTTTCCAAAGCATTCAATAGTAAAAACAATGGCTGCTTCAGGTTTCATCACTAAAATTTTATCAATTCAGGACACCAACTACTGGTGACATCGTCCATCTTGAAAAAAATAGTACTGTTGAGAAAGGACTTTTCTTTCCAAGATGGCGAAATTTGACAGCACGTATTTGGTGTCCCGAGTTTGAATGATGTATTTTGCAGTAGGTATTGTTTTAACTTGTGCTTTTGCTTGAATAAGACCAAAAAAATGTTAATAGACCGAAAATTAAAGCCATTTTTAGATGTTCATTGTGGAAGACACCAGATGTTAGTCTGACTGAACTTTCTGTGCTGCAAGCATGGTGTATGAATTATACGATGAAACAATTTCAGAATAAATTTAACTATGTTGTTTGATGGTGTAGTTGTACTTAGATTTACATTAAAGGTACATTCCTCCTGGTTGGCTTTTCTGTATGGCAACATTAGTACACTGACGTGTGGAAAGGTTGCAAAGGCGTTCATTTTCCTATTTTTCCGTTCGGAAGAAACGGGATTGCTACATTCACTTATGCTCGAAATTAGTGAGAAGGTATGTGTTTTTAAAATTAGCAAAACAAACTTTATTAGTATACATTCCTCACATAGGAAAATTGACCAAGAATTAAATATTTGCTTACACGAAGATAGCTGATAAAAAAAACATGCGAGTCGAAATGTTGACACTTGAGTGAAGTTGAATAGGCAAAACTACTAAATTGGTTTGTACAGGATAAAAAATATTCGTAATGATAAAATTAAAAGGAGTCTGTACTATGCTAGAATTGAGAGCATATGATGATTCGGTATTAATACAAAACACACTATTCTGAATATGCTACAAAATAATTAATATTTTATTAAAGAGCGAAAAAGCCTTGATACTAAAAGTATTTCCCAAAATCAAGAAGTTTTGAATATTAGCCAACTGTGCGACTATGTCACCTTATGTGAAAATTACTTGAATGCTGAATTTATACAAGTAAATGAGGAAAAAGCAAAATTATTAAGAAAAACTACTTGACTTCTCACAGTTCGATCACGCAAAACCAACAGTCATTGATTTTCAAAGGTTTTCACCTCGAAACTTGCGAATTTTCGACAACCTTTACTGGTTGTCTTCTTCAGCCAGTTAAGCCACCAGCACCCACACTCACAATCCTTCCAAACCCAACGAACTTCCAAAATTTAAAACTCCATCCTCTTCACATCACAATAGGCCTTGAGTCAGCATTCCAGGCTGGTGGTGGCATTACTCATAGTCAATGTTTCTTCATTGGTTTCTTCCTACGTAGTTGGTGGTGCGGGGAGGAATTTCTTCCAGTTTGCTTCTAGTCTAGTTTTGAATTGGGGTATCACATACTAATCATTTTATAGGATGGTTCTTGTGTGTTCAGTAGTTTTATTGACACGCCTCTACACGCACCATCAGACTGAGCATTGCCAACACCAGCCTGGAATGCTGACTCAACTCAAGGCCTACTGTGATGTGAAGAGGAGGGAGTTTTGAATTTTGGAAGTTCGTTAAGTTTGGAAGGATTGTGAGTGTGAGTGCTGGTGGCTTAACTGCCTGAAGAGACAACCAATAAAGGTTATCGAAAATTCGAATGTTTCGAGGTGAAAACCTTTGACTTCCGGTTTTGCGTGATCGAACTGTGAGTATAAGTCATGAACTTGAACCAAAGTAGAAATGCTGAGTCGATCGATTTTTCGGTATTAAAGAAAAACTACCTAAAAATCACGTGCCTCAGGTCTTGAATGACTACGGAAATAAAAACCTGCATATAAGTAATTAATATATAAATAATTTATACGACTCTTAAATTATTTAATGGCGATTTAATGAATCAGTTTCCATTTTGGAACGTAAAGAAATTAGTTAAAACATGGTTATTACAGGTGTACATTTATAGATTTGTTGATAAATTTGTTGTTTTTTCTATTGATTATGCATGGTACTAATCTTTTGTCTGATTTGCACTATTTTTTTTTTTGCCCTGTACCATATGTATGATTTGTTGCAATTATGTCAAATTACGTGAGTAATTAAATGTTACAATTTTAAATGTTATAATTTTAATTGTAATTTATTCGGCAAGACAAATTCAGGTTGAAGTTATGCCGTCTTCAGGAATAAACATATTTAACTTTTTAAAAGCAAAAAAAAAAGCTAAAAAAAAGGCTCATGTAACTTTATCCCTTACAATTTGATTTTTTTTTTATATACACCTTTTCAGCCTACCAGCAAGAATCTAAAGATGGGTTTTTCTCTTGGTTCGACACTTACTGTTTGTCATTTATAGTCACTATTTCGGCTGAAGGGAGTTGGAGAGAGGAAATTATATTGAGGAATGTTTAAAATTTTGCGGGGTTGTCCAATCCATGCGTCCACAGCCTGTCCTAAAAAAAGAATAGGGGAAGCATGAAAAAAAATCGCTCGATCCATTTTCTATCTATCCCTCGCTTTTAAAATAGTTTAGTGTGTGGGGGGGAGGGGGGAGTGTGGCAAGCGAATAACGAGGAATGGTTCAAGATAAATGTTATGTGGGTCTGGTTGCAGGACCCCGCAATTTTGATTGAGGGATACATATGCTGGGCGTAATTTGGGAATCTCCACGTCACAGAACTGCAGCACATGCGATGGACAGATGCGACTTTCACTCCTCCCCCCCCCACCCCCTCCTTCCCCTGATGCATCCCCAGTGCTGTGACGCTATGCCCTAACCAGTTTCACTCTTTTTAATACCCGTTATGGTACACTGGAGAAAGGTAGGGGACGCCAAAAGTTTTGACGACGTACAAGAACAGTCTTTTAGTTCAAAGTCAGTCAATGTTGGAAAAAAACTGGCGTCTCTGAAAGCTCCCTCTCCACTCCACTCCTCTCCACTCCTCTTCTTTCCCGCCCTTGAAAAAAAAAAGCGACTTGACGTATCGCTTTTTCATCCTGGTACACTTTTTTGACATTTCTTCTTCCTTTAAGTTGATGGGGAAACGGAAAACCAGAAAAAAAAAGTGGTCAATTATAAAACCCCATGTCGCTTTGCGTTTTTTTCAATATTTTTTTTATTATCTTTATTCCTCAATGAATGTCTTTGTTGGCGTTGTTGTACATAAGCGTGTCCGTTTCGTCGAGATGTCGTTCGTCTTCTCATTTTCCTAAAACGAATGCGAAAAAGAAACCGAAACCGAGCGGCGATGTCTAACGATTGTGCTTTAAAAATATACTTTTTAACTTATCTGGTCATTAATATGTAGCCATCGTTTCCTTCCTTTCTAATTGATTCCATGCTTCGGAAGAACCGGTTGGGTTTTAGTTTTCAAGTAGGGGTACGTAAAATGGGGCCCCCCCCCCCCCCGGGGGAAGGTTATTTACGCCACTATTCGGAAATAGTTCGTATGCCGTTCGATTTCTGTGTGATATCATTTTATGTCCAATCAACTTTTTCTTCCTTCCTACTCGGATTGCAAACCCATGGATTTGTATTAAAATAAATCCTCAACAACTCAGAATTGACTTTTCTGCACCAAGATCGAGCTGATTGGGCGTAACTGCATTCCATACCACTGCTATAAGGCGTTTAATACCCATCTTATTTTTAAACATTACTTTTTTCGCATTCTTGTTCAACTTTTGTATCATTTATCCATATTCCGTATACAATTTCGTTTATTCGTGAAACGTAAGCAGTAATCCTTTTTTTAATTTTCATAAAAACTTTTTGAGGCAACATTACAACTAATAGAATTTCAATTTCTATTCCATTGTTATTTTAATCCGTTCCGGATTTCTAGTAAGAAATTCATTTCTAGAAGTGAGTGAGTAGGAAGGACATAGCGGATGGGGCGTGTCATTTGCTGGCGACATAGTCATGTCCGGTTTCGCAGAAAACCTGTCCTGTTTTCCAGAAAATAAAACGGATCCAAGATTTTTCTGCGAAACGGGTTCGCAGAATATTGTTTCCAAAGTACGTGCCTCGCTCGCACTGCCGCGCTCATTGCGGCTAAACATAAAACATCAGAAACCTCAACTAATAAAAAATTCCTTCCAATTAGGAATGCATCTTTAACTTCTCCAACGTTACATTTTTTAAGGATATTTTGATTCGGCGAAACGGGATTCTGCAAAACGGGAATTCACATTTCCCAGAAAAATCTTAATCTGTTTTATTTTCTGCGAAACGGCAAATTACCACCGCCCAGCTTCAGGAATGTTTACCTACGAAATAATTTTTTTTTTTTTTTTCAATTGGGGAAGCGTATAATTATGTTTTTAACCTCCGTAAATAATTTCTTTGCCCGTCCCTGTTTTTCTGTGCATCGCTGTATGTTCCACGACTAAAATTTGTGATGGCCTAAGCTTAAAATTGTACTGCCTGTGAGAACGTAACAGCAGGGAAAGTGCATAAAATAGGGCAGGACTCCTGCATGGATGGCGCTGTAGTCCATTAATACCCTGGCACAATCAAAAGCTATTGATGGACGCTGAACTTTCTCCCAATGAGTCAGAGTTAGAGGTGCAGTCGGACAATTAACCCATTAGGCCATGCAGGCGGAATGGTCGAGCTTGAACTTTAAATAATCCGTAACATTTAATTCACTAAAGTTCATCGCATTAATCCTATCAAACAACGAATGTCTTTACTGTTGGAGGACTAAGAATTAACAGTTACAATACTTGGTCGAGCGAGCGAAACGAGCGAAGTCGAATACGCAGCTGACATTGGATTTTGTGTGCCTGTTTGTCTGTCTGTCTGTTTTGTGCACATGTGAATAATTTTCGCCATTTTTGTTATGATTTAAAGTTGAAATTTCATGAATTTCGTGAGTTCGAAGACGGAATTCCTATCCCAATGTTTTCGGAGGTAGTCTGGTTTTTCATTGGAAGGCTAATCCGGGTTTTAGTAGCAAGCATAACGGAGCCCAATCTTTAAGACTAAGGGCCCCGAACTCGACACGAACAACACGAAGCCATTCGCTACCTTTCTTTCGAGCGAGTAATTGCCATCAGGGCTGGATTAAAACATTTTGGGGCCCGAGGCATCGGTTTGTATCCGGGGCCCCAATGTATATAGGGTGGGCGGGTGGCCCAGAAAAAAAGATAAACCTGAAAATGTCTAAAAGTTCAAGGTTGTTTTAACGTTTCTGGATCAAAAAATCCCACACGGTCTAAAACATTGGGTCAAATTTGTCGAAAAAAAGCTTTTAAAAATCCCAAACCGACCAACTTTTGTTCGGTCCGGTGCAGTCGTTAGTATAGAAGGTACAACATTACAACCTGATGGCCGAAGGAAAACATGTACCCTTTTGCACCATACGTAGACGTGTCACTCAGTCAATGAGCAGCTTCAGCTATTTTGTTTGTTGAATGAGAAGAACATTAGTTTGATAAGGTTAGCAAAACCTAATCTAACTTAAACAAACATGAGACAACCACGGTATCACCATTAACAAAAAACTGGTAAAAATGTACGTAGGCGTGGGGGCCCATAGATTACCTGGGGCCCGAGGCAGCTGCCTCATTGTTAATCTGGCCCTGATTGCCATCGTCAGAAATCGAATTGTATGCCTAGTAGAGCACTAATATACTAATATTCTAGCTCTTCTCCATGTACGTCTGCGTGTGCTGCTTGCTCCAGTTATAATTTAGCTAGTCTCAGAAACATGAGGCTCAGTCCAGTGTCGCAATTAGGGGTGGTGCAAAGGGTGCAAGGCACTCGGACCCAGGACGCAGGGAACCAAAATTCACCAGTTGAGGGCTCAAATAAGCAAAATTCATCACATTTTGGTTGGTTTTGGGAATCACTTTGTCCCTAAACTTGTTTATTTGTTGAGGAGGGGGTCCAACATTTTACACTTGCACCCCTTCTTGGAAAACGCTAAGCCGCGGCACTGACTCAATCGGAACCTGCTGACAAAGAGCTCTCAGCTTCTGTGGGGGTGGGCGCGAGTGCACAACCTCTTTTCGTTATTGTCTAGTTGGCAGCAAATAATGACAGAGAATAACAATAACAGGGTCCATCTTGATACCTGATGCTTTGGACATCTATTTAAATTATGTGTGTGTGGGCCTACTTAAAGGCGCCTGTTCACCATTTCGACAGCATTGCTCATATACGGTGCTGCATCTAGGAGTTGAAAAGGTGAAAAATCGCCTTTAAAGTAGCACTATCACCGATGTAAAAACGTACGAAAATACAGTAGCGCCATCTAACGGCAGTGATATTGTTAGCCTTGATAGCTTGCTCCGAGGTGGACAAGGACGTACCACATTTTCACTCGGTAATTAAGGAAGTCGTGGCTTATTTGTTTCGTTAAAAGAAATGGCATTGTGTAGAGCAGTGACATTTGCCGCCATATTGGCACCAGTATGGGTTTTGGAAGGCATGACTACAACGGGCACTACATAAAAATGGAGGGAAAAACAACGGAAGAGCTAATTTCTTAGGCTTAAAATAACGTTGTTTTCTCCAACAACAAAAAACGCGCGTTTTAGGTCTAAGAAATCACTCTTCACAGCATCGGCTTTAGTATGACGCCCTTCTGTTTCTCTCTGAAGTGCCCCTTGCAGCTAACTCATGAAGGTTCCAGCATAGAGTTGTACACAGTAATACTACGTCGTGTCACTGCTCTATTCCTTCGCTTGATGCAAGCAAATGCTGGATAGTACTAGATAGCGTTAGATGTTGCCAGATTCTGCAGACTTTCGAGCGGTGATAGTGCCACTTTAACGTTCCTTCGTCTATTTTCTCGTCAGCACTCGTTCATAGATGGCGTCACGATCACTCTCTTAGATTTTGGCTGTGCGAATTTGAGTGGCGCCACGCGTGCTAGGGCAACGGCACCAGTAGAGCCGACTCTTCCCCCTTATACGTATGTGTAATCTCTGGCTAGAATGCTGGACTCTTGAAGATTGTTCATTTGTCACTGCCGCCATTAGCCATCTGCCGGCGAAGAGAGAGAGAGAATATTCATATTGCATGCTTGGGGGCTGACTATGACGCTTTCTCCAACCAGATGTCTTTTTTTTTCATCAAAATATGGAAGTGTGACGACTGAAGGAGGAGGAGTATTGGTGCCTCCTAGCGCTGCATCTGGTCATCCCGACAGCGAAGCCACATTCCTTCAGTCTTTCCTCCTGCCCTCAAGGCGTTCCACACTTGAAACTTGAGTGGAATGGTAGCTGGTTTAAAAAAAAAAGTAGTCGACTTTTTTTAATTTTGTATTTTGAAGTACCTTTCGTGAAATTTTTATTTATTTCGAATGTGGTATTTTTAATAATGTATGTTTTAAATGTAAAATAGGTGGGGGGGGGGGGGGAGGTAAAGGAAGACGCAGAAAATATATGCTTCTTACCTTGACTTCTTGTGTGAAAGAGGAAATTACAAGTTAGTATGGGTTGGCGGACGTTCAATCTGGAGATTTCTAAATGATTGAGACATGAGGCAATAATTAGCATCGTCCACTTAACTAAAAAATGACAATTTATTGCCATACAAGGCTCTAAGTAGATTTGATTTGCTGGGTTTCACAGCTGGCCTTGTGATTTACTTTGCT
The DNA here is from genome assembly GCA_023313725.1 of Lithobius niger. NCBI lineage: Eukaryota > Metazoa > Arthropoda > Chilopoda > Lithobiomorpha > Lithobiidae > Lithobius > Lithobius niger. The sequence continues at coordinate 16,601 of JAHWFP010025189.1, forward strand.
ATGTACCCCGACTCCAAATGCAAGAACTACTGAAAGACTGGTGTTACTGTATTCTTCAAGTAATTTACCCTACTAGGAATCGATCAGTAACTGTCTTTTACGTTGATTTTAATATTAAGGTTCTCATAGGCGCTCGCAGACTTTAAAAAAGAAAACATTTTGGGTGGGGGGAGGGGGATGAGCATCTCTGGAAAAAAAATGAAAGCAACATTTTCGATAAAAGATGTAAATAAAGACAGGCACTGTTTTTCCGACCCCTGCATTTAGACGTATAAAAAAATGGGTGTCTAAAAAAAAGTTCCAACGACCGGTCATTACTGAACTCGGAACTCTGGAATTAGTATTGCAATCCTCGAGCCTTTGTTTTAATAGTTTTTCATTATAAATTTATCTACCGAAAGTGAATCCAAAAATTGGGTGGGTTTTGAAAATTGCAGATGACGAATTTTTCTCTTGATATCAAACTAACCCTGACCGATTTTCAGCCGTGCCATATGCTGCAAAAATTTGTGATTTTTTTTTGCCCCATTTTGAGGTTTCTACATTATTACAATTATTTTCCGCAAAAAATAAATTGTGTAAAGGAGAGAATATTGGAAGAAAATGCGACTTGCGTGAGCTATTTTTTCCCCCTTTTATCTTCCATGGGAATAAAAGTAACCGCCATCAAGGACGAAAACAGAACGTAGCAACAGCGCCAAAACGGACAGAAATTAAAAAATAATAGCGTTTTAGATACAAAATAGAAAATGATTCATTGGAGATTAAATCAAATATTCGTGGGAAATAGAATAGGAAAAAAAATATGCACCTAGAGCTAAATATAAATAACAATATAAAGCCCTCTCCAGACATAAGCAAATTTTGTGCGGCGCAATGCGTCACTGCGTGCCTACAAGGTCAAAATTGCTGCAATCGTACGGTCGATGTTCCATTTAAAGACCAATTTTGACGTCTTTGGGGCCCCATCTTGCGTAGCCGTGCAGCCGCGAGCAGCCAGTCTGGTTAGGGCTTAAGAAATCAGCGTAAATTTGAAACGTTTTTCTGGAACTTGGAGATACAATTTAAAACACGTGACTCCGGCTGGGGAGGGGGGGGGAGGGCGGCACCCCGGAAGTTAACATTTTTCCATGAAAAGGGCTAGAATTTGAAACGTTTTCCT
>JAHWFP010025189.1:17862-44807 GCA_023313725.1 Lithobius niger
CCCCACGCCGACGTAGTATGGTGTAAAAAAGACTTCAATATTCGTCTCAAACGCAACACCAACCACACAATTGCTGCAATGTTGACCTTGTAGGCACGTAGTTACGCATAGCTTCGCACGAAATTTTCTTCTGTCTGGAGAGGCCTTTAGGCAGTAAGAAGTCTCATAAGGCCTAAGAGAATTAAGGGACTATATTCTCAACTAAAATGTTTTTAATCATGCGGGCCCCAGTCACGTGAGGTTTCCTCCCGATATTCTGATTTGTGTCGCCCTTTCCTTCTCTTTACTGAACCAATACTGCAATTTTATTGAGGCTCCGGCCAAATGCCATGCGCCCCAAACCTAACCTAAAGATAAACAACCAACAACTCCACAGTCTGATCCACTGTCTCTACCAATCAGTCACTGTAATGATTCATTGGCTGTCGAAAATTTAATGTCTGTGTGTGTGTCAAGAACAAAATACAAATACAAACCTACCCTTACTAGCAGCCCTTTACATTCACCAAGCCCATTTGGCTTTCCTTCCTGTAATCTGGGTCGTCTGTATACTCTACATGTGTTCGCGAATATACACAGTACGGAATAAAATCCATGAAACGTCTGCAGAAATTGAATAAAAACCAACTTGAACCCATAGTTATTACTTTTCTTTTTACTTATTATTATTATTATTATTATTTTTTGTAGTTAAGAGATGCTTGATAAATATTGTACCACAGTAAACACTCCAGCTCTAAAATATATTGCGCTAAGTTTTGAACTTTTTTTTAAAACCAAGTGCGAAGAATTTTGTAACTTAGCAGCTTTTGAACCAAACTAGGCAATTCGTAAGCCTTATTGTGTAGCCAAGTGTTGAAACATTAAATTCTATCATGGACTATAGACTCTATCAGCATTAGAGCTCTCTTAGATCAACTGATTTGCTGACTGAGCTATCATAACACGAAATTCGAGCTTTTTAAAAATTCCTTATAACGGGAGTGCATTAGTAATGGAAAAATTCCCCAAGCAGAACGCCTAATACTGCCTAACGATCTCTGTTCTTGACGAAACCGTTTATAAGCTACTGGTATTATAGTATACCACATCAAGCTGAATCTCTTAGTATGTCATAGTACACAGTCTGTGTCAGAGGGAGGGATGCAAACAGCTGTCCGGAAGAACCACGTGACTGGGTGCCATCGAGCTGCTGCTGTATTGGGTGAATGGGGAAATAGGAACCCAAGTAGCTTTGACAAATGGTCGGGCGGGGGAGTTAAGGGAGGGGATAGGGGGTTTATGCGAACGAGAAGAAGCGTGCTACAGAACGTAGTACGCACGCCCTCGTTATACCGAAGTTTAGGCAGCGGGGAGAAAGGGAGGAGGAATGGGACGACCCAACAAATTTACCAACATTGTGAGTGCGAAGAGACGCCAACTATTTGTCGTACAAACTGAGTGTTTGTTGACGCGCTGAGGGTAATGGGAGAACCTCGTTGTGTCAACAGGCATTTCCAGAGAAATAGAAGCAAGTGAAATAGCGTTGGTCGCTGGGACGATCACTTCTTGTTCGTTTTTTCTTTCTTTCTTTCTTCTTTTCCTTCCACCCTTCTTTCGCTAAATGTTTGAAAAATGAGAAAATGTCGAAACTTTCAAAAAATGCCAAGCACTTGTTTTAAAATAGTTGTTGCCTTCTTTTCCCAGCTCAAAGGAAAAATTGACTTTAAAGAAAAATGGTGCGAAGGTTGTTGTGCTTATCTTGATCGTTTTGCGTCAGTTTTATGGGGGTTGATTTAAGGTTTGTGGCCTTTCCTCCTATTTTTAACAGTGGATGATTTCAAATATACCGTAAAACAAGGCGTTCCGGGCCGTAATATTACTTCACACGGTGTAACTAAATCAATATTCGATTTCCCCCACCCACTTTTTCAAAATTCCAGTCAATCACAATTCATAGAAAAATAATGAATAATGCTTAAGCCCATTTAAATCAATGCTTTAAGAGCAATGAAGCATTGGAATTGAAACCTTCGCCCTTTGGGACAGTTGTCTCATTTTTGTATGGAACGCCATTTTTTGGTATCACTTCCTCATGTTGATGTTTTTTATATACAACATCGCGGTGGAAACAACAAAACATTGAGTAGGCATTGTAACTAAACTTGCTACCAATCCGTCCTGTTTACACCACCAGACATGGTCCGTTGGTGTTTACGCACAACGAAAGTCCGTGTGAAGCTAAAAAAAAGTTATACGGTTAAAGAAGAGAAATGAAGCTCTGGTAAGCAGACAAACAAACTGACGTCGTATAGTCAGCGGATGCTACGACGGGAGTTTGATGCCTTGCTGCTGTAAACGTTCTTAATTTGTCGGACTAGTCGCATGTTAATTTGAAATGGTTTTTTTTCACCAACAAGCTCAAAACCGGACTTGCTTCAGCAAGTGGCTACAAAGCAGAAACAAGCACTGCTTGTATGGGGCTCCATTCTACTTAATTTTAGGCAGCCATATTTAGGCTTATAATGGCAGTTAAGCACTAATAATCAAGTGAGATCAGCTTGATTTTAAGTGATCAACTCTCATTAACAGGCCTAAATGTTGGTGCCTAAAATTCAGTAGAATAGAACCCCATACAAGCAGTAGTTTCTGCTTTTAGTTTGTTGAATCCAGTCCGGTTTTGAGCTTGTTAATTTACCACCAGCAAGGTGCTAGTATGCTCTCAATCCACAGAGTATTCTCTATGACGAGCTTAAACAAGGACGAAATAGTCTGTCTTCGTCTCTTTCGGTGAGAGCAGCTTGATTTTAAAGTTTTTTCACCAAACGATATTTCAGTTCGCAGCTGGACCCTGGATGAAATGAAATAAGGCTGTGCAGGTGCCAATACTGGTACCGGGACCGGCTGCAGGTACCACTGGTATCGGTATCGGCCGGCACCGGTTTACAAGTGCCGGAAAAAGTACCGGCATCGGCTTGTTTTGTCCAGAATCGGCATTTTCGTATATTAATAATATCGCATATTGTTCCCTCGGCATTTTCGTATATTAATATCGCATATCGTTCCCAACGCTACTAAAAATTAAGCAGTGTTTAAATAAATAATCTGCTAGGTTTTTATCTCATTGAGCCATAATGTGTTAAGCGAACAATTCCTTTGTATAGTGTTACGTTTGTTACACCATTGAATTACTGAGTATCAATACGTTCTATATTCGTTATTAAGTTATCATTTGACTTCGGCATTGGAACATTATCGGCAATTGGACAATAGCACCGGAACTGTGATCGGAACGGATAAATGGGCACCGGTATCGAACCGGTATCGGGAAAAGTGGCACGGGCACAGCCTTAAAATGAAATGAAAATGCGAGCTCCCAAAATGTCAAATGAAAAGTGCTCGGATCACGGCCAAAATCGGCATGCCCCATGGGGACGAAGTTTTTTTTTCCCTATAAGGAGATGTTTTACATGTATGGCTGAGACTATCCTTATTACTCAAAATTTGGATAAAGAAAAGGAATTAACATTCTTTTCAGCTGTTAAGATACTTCGAGTCGGAGAGGGGCAATTCCAATAAAAAAAAATTTCGATATCTTGTACACGCGACAGTCGACGGTCTTTCCAATGGTCTTTCACTTCTCTTTCCGATTGCAAAGGGGTTGTGTTGAGGGGCGGGCATCCCATAATAATGAATGACGATATAGGTCGGCTAAGGGTGCGACATTTTTGTTGAAGTTTCATGTCGAGCAGTATAAAAGTCCCGCTGAGTAAAACGCACTGCACGATATATTTTAGTGCTTCTCGACACTTTGTAAACGTCAAACAAAATAACAACGCGATATCGCCATAGCCGTAAAAAAGGTACACGGATTACAAACAAAAACGTCAAGTGAGCCGTAAAAAAGGGGGCTATATGATTGAATTTTCACTTGTTAAAATGAACACGGATAAAAATTGATGATTTTTAATTGAAATAATAAAATGTACAATTGAGAAAATTCCATCTGTTTAGGTGCTGTTGTGCTTTACCAATCATATATTCAAAACGTAAAGCACAACAGCAAATAAACAGATGGAATTTTCTCAATTGTACATTTTATTATTTCAATTAAAAATCATCAATTTTTATCCTTGTTCATTTTAACACGTGAAAATTCAATCATATAGCCCCCTTTTTTTTACGGTTCACTTGACATTTTTGTTTGTAATCACATTTAAGTTGAAATGCAAGAATTAAACTACGGAGCTTGTCGAATCTCCATAGTTTAGAACATGTTTGACAGTTTTTTGGAGAGTTTGGTTGTAATTAAAAGGCAAAATCCATGGCTTTCACTGGGATAGACAAATTAAAACCCGATTCAATCCGTCTATTGAATGGGTTTTTAATTTTTTTTCCCCTATGTGAAAGCCATGGATTTTGCCTTTTAATCACTCTAGTACCAACCTCTCGAACAAGCTCTTATTTGTTAGTTCGTTACTTATTTTCACTAACAACATCGTGTAAGTGAATGGAGTGTCTCAATTTTAATAAATGCTTCAAAATATTATTAATTTTAGAGCAAAAATTAGGAATGGTGCAAATAGTGCAAGGGTTTTACGATTCTTGTTTTTTTTTGTTGGGGAAAAAAGTCGTAGAGCAGCAACAAAGAAAAACAAGTCTTTAAAACTTGAAAAAAAAGAAAAAGCTGTTTGAGTTTTCAAACTGAAGAGGTGACGATGTGGGCGACGAGTTGTTTTAAGTTGGTTTGCCAAGCTGCGGTAATACGATCTCCCGGTAAGTGATTGGGGTATACAACTGAAGACAATGTGGGTGTGGTTGTTTTACCTGGAGTGCTGACGTCATCACTTAGGTGGCTAATGAACTAACGACAGACAAGATATTTCTTATGACTTGAGCGCTAAGAAGAAGGGTGTCTTCATTACTGCAAGTTGAGGATGAAACAAGGAGTTCCCCTGAATAGGCCTATACGTCTAAACTGAATTCCGCATAAACTTCATCTAAAGTGAGTAAACTGAAACTCGTCTAAACTGGAATACACCTAAAACTACAAGACTTGTTCAGTCTAAACCGAATTTCGTGTACAGGTTAATACGCGAAGGAGAAAGTGTGGGAATATATATTCACGTCGGTATGCCTATTAGGGGTGGCATGATAATCGATAATTTGGTAATATCGCGATAAAAATTTTCATCGATTATCGTATCGTATTTTTTCTGATTTATCGAATTATCGGCAAACCTCGATGCTTGAATTGTCATATCTCGGAAACCGTAATAGCTAGAAACAAGCGGTTTGCGGCGTTGCGCGCCGAATCACAAGGGCTCTCCAACCAAGTGGTCAATACTGTTGCTATCCACTTTAGCTGACGGGAGAGTTAGTTTAATGCAAAAAATATTTAAGCCTTAAGTAACAGCACAACTCCGTGCTCAATTGTTTCTACATGGTGAGGGAGTAATGGACAATGGCAAGTGCATTTTCATGTCTAACTGGCCAAATGGCAAGTGTCACACAATTCACATAGGTTGCATTGTATGCTTCGGTCAAGGTATGTATGTAAGATTATATGCTTCGGTCAAGGTTTTTTGATTAACAAAATTAAAAATGGTTGCACCAGCCTCAAAATTTGTTTTTATCGAGATATTATCGATTATCGTGATAATTTAAAACGTTGATGGGGATAATAAAAATTTTGTATCGTGCCACCCCTAATACCTATGACATTATGTTAAAAATATTTTGCTCTTCTCCTAAAGGCAGTTTCAGGCAGAGTTCCTTTGCGGGCTTCTGGTGTGTGATGCTTAGATGTGTTAACTGCAGCAAGTGTTAGCTTAGATCAAAAGTGCGCAAGACATTGTCTTTAAACGAGACGGAAAACCGATGGGCTCGAGATTGGTTAAATAAATGAAATTATTTAACCGTGTCAGTATGGCTTAGCGCTAGGACCTCGTCCTTTCGATTTCAAAGGTCGTGGCTTCGATTACCCACTCAGGCAGTCTGATATATAAATCCAAAAGGCAACGTAAATAGATTTGCATCTGTTTTTTTTCAAGACATTGTCCACATAATTTTACACGTACAACGTTGGATTAACCAGTTCAGCTATTTTAAATTCGTTTTTTTTTTTTTATCAAACTCAGTTTTGACGTATTCTGTCCCTTTCGAGTTTTAGAGGTAGATCTATTTAAACATATTTTAGACCGACTCCAGTCTCTTTCTCTAAGCACCACTGATTGTCCCGTGTGCGAAACGGTCTTAGCGAAAGTGATATAAAATTTTAGTGACGGTGGTATGGTTTTTTCTTTGTTTGTTTGTTAGTTTGGTAGCTTATAACACATCAGAAACTGGGTCAAAAGACAATAGAATCGAAGAGCTTCTGATGTGGTGAAACATTTGATTTGAACGTTCTCTGCCCGGTGAAACAGAAGCCAAGGCACAACACAACCAACCCTATCCTGTAACAACAGCATTACAAAAAAAAAACAGCTTTCAGGGGCAGCAACATCAATACTACAGTAAAGTGTGGAAGCTGTACGACGAAAATCTGTCGGCAAGACCCACATTAATTCGAGAAGACGAATGATCGCCGAAGGCCTACCGAACAGCTGTTTTCTATAGCGGCGTATCTGGTTGGAGGTAGGGGCGCTGCCGGATGACGTCACAAAAAAGCCGGCAGCCTCCACCTTTGGCCTTGCACCGGTGCAATACCGGTCAGCTGAGGGCGCTCACAACACCTGTCTAACGGTAGGAGGTCAGTGGGTCAGCCGTAGTGCGGGTCAGGATCGAGAGGAGGGAGGGAGGGGCAGGGAGGTGGGATGAAAGAATATGGGTGGGAAACGGACCTCGCTCGCATTTTAAAATCGTAAAATAATGGCAAAGAATGTTGCATAGCGAAATTGGGACTACTGGAGTATATTGTAGTGAAGGTCTGAAAAACAAGAACTGGTTTATTATCCTTTGTCTTGCTACTAACCTGTCACCCCTTTCGAATAATGGATTGGCTTACTGGAATGGGGTTGAGAAATCCGTGAATTTTAATTAGACATTATGGTAGTTTAGAATAATGTTGGACTTTATTTTAATGGACAAATATTTCTTTCTTTTTATTGTATTTTGTTTTATTTATTTATTTATTTATTATTCTTTCATGTGAGCGGATTTTTAAATCGGACAAGAGTTTTCTTGTTGGTCGTGCTGCCTGTGCACATATTTTATCATAAGTGTTATTTTACTGAGGGCCTGATACGAAAATGATAAACGTTCGCAGATTTTGTCTTCTTTCCTAAATTTTATGAATAAATCATGTTTTTTTTTTTTTAATTTTTCACTGTAGAGATTTGGAATACTGTATACCGGTACTGTCGATAAACATCAACATTTTTTTTTTTTTAATGTACATATTAAAACAAGAAGAAGTTAGGAGAGATGGTGATTTATAAAGCAGAAGGCGTTTCTGTCCTCGGCTCTGACTGAGGTTTTCTTCAACTGTAAACAAACATAAAAGTATGTGCATCGTTTATTTGTAGCAGAAGATGTCCTGATTTGGAGGAGCGAAGAGCCTTGTGCTTTATTAAATCTTGATCACTCCTAGGATTCATGTGTTTAATTTTCAAGCTGAGTGATTTTCCAAACGTCAGTAAAGACACATATCATAAAAGATTACTTAAAGATTACTATGTACCAAGCATTTGTAATAAGCTACCAGACAAAACTTGGAGTATTTACCATTTCAGACACCTCAAAAAATGTTGAACACAATTTCTTCAACTTAACGAACATTATCAGCCACAAATGATCTGTTATCTAATTTTGTATCCATTTCTGATCTGAAATGCTGTAAAAAAATGTTATAAAGTTATTTTCATAGGATTGACATTTTGACATTGACATTTTGTTGTACTGAGGATTTTTGAGTGTTTTGTTGAAATTGTTGAAACTTACTATTTTTTGAGTTTTTCAAATCCTTTGAAATTGTTGTCGACCATACTAATGTACACCACATATGAGCCATGGCTTCGTGTGGATTTGGTGAAATTTGGAAGTACAATAAAAAAAAAATAAACTTTAAGCAAGGCAATTTAATCTTAAAATATGCTTCATGAAGTTTAAAGTAATGAAACTTCAAATTCAAAATTTTGCGCAGTTTGTGACGAGGGTGCCACGCACTTTTATGTGAAACCATCTCCCCTTCTTACTGCCTCGTTTTGAACCTTCAGACAGGAGCAGATAATTTAGCTCAAATAACTGATCTCCCATTCCCCCCTCACCCTCTCCAACCATTCACTCAAATTCGGCAACTTTTCTAATAATATTCGTCTAATAACTGCGACTAATTACCGTGTAAACTTGATCCGGAGTCATCGTTAGAGATGTATGTTAAAGTTCGCAAAATGCGAAGACTACTCTTCCCCTATCCACGTGGGCGGCTTCTTGCATCCACCCCCCCCCCCCCAACCCCCACCCCCTCCAATCCCCCGTCATCGTTTCCTTTGCCGTTTCTTCGTCTTTGAGTTCGGGGGTTCGTTTCTCGATGGCTGCCAGCTGGCGAATAACACTACCCCTCCAATTAGGGTTGAATGAGTTAATGACTCGGAAGAGCCAACACCTCCGTGAGTCTCCGGGATTCCGCGACAACATGGCTGCCGCCCGAGAAACATCAACAAAACGCTTCATTTCATCACCTGTGATTGATGACCTAACTCTTCGACCAGTTAGTTGTGTGTTCCCCTAGTCTTAGCTGCGCAATAATCATTTGTTAAACTGCTGTTGAATACAAGGATTTGGTCCCTTCGTAGAATGCAGAAGTCGCATTAGTTGAGACAGTTGCTGTCACGGCCGTGTCAGCATAATCGAAAAATGTTAACCTTATTTAAATAATAATAAAGGTATCGTTAGCGAAGCAGATGGATGGTAAGTGGCTCCATCTGAAACGGCGAATGTGTAAATCCTAACGGGGTTCCTAAAGTCTTTCAACAGATGGTGCTGTGCAGCAAAGCTCATCGATCTGATGTCTTCAGAACGTTGCAGAAAGCGCCACTGAGACTGTTCGATTCTCATTGGTTGAAAGGATTCATCTTGTTGTGTTCAAGATGGCGACTAAAACGTCATAGGAGCCTGGTCACCATTTCGGTAGCGTTGCCCACTTACTAAACACAGCATCCACCTTCCAGATTCTCCGTCATCCAATAAGCAGATGTGGGTCACGTGATCTCGTTTTAGTTATGAAAATCGCGGTGGTGTTCCAAATAGTTTTGTTCCATTTTTAATTTACCGCTATTTTCTTTATATTGCTCGAAGATTCTACGGTGCTACATCTAGGAGTTGAAAATGCGTCTTTTAATGTCTGTGTCGTCAAAACCGTGAATTTGGAAACTTTGAGGAGGTTCGGCAACAACGATTAAACATGCATTTCGATGGTTTGCGAATCGGTAAACCCAAAATGGGCGTCATCTATAGGGCGCTTTGCTCGTCATTCGCAAACGTCTGACATTACGCAATTTTGACGAATTTGTTGGCCTTGTCGTGTATAAACATGGCGATGATTGCATCATATCATGCCCTTTGTTTTTTTTTCTCTCCATTGTTCGGGAATTACGACTCGTGGAAAAGAGAGGAATTCTCGCTGCGATATGAAATATATTCTACCAGGAATTGATAACGGCGATATACATTCATTTTGCACTAGATTATAATTTAGGACGAGATTATATTTAGGACAAGAGCGAGAATCCGAGATACGTTGCATATTGACTAATGAATTAAAGTTTGTTTGGAAAGTTTTCGCCGACCAAATGGCATCCAGAAAAATAAGGTGAACAATTCTTCGCCTTCTGGAGAAATTTCGAAACTCTACCAGTAACATGCGATATTTTATACCTGCGTGGAGGGAAAGACAACTTTGAAAAAAAAATTGCTACATTTTTAAATATAAAGAAGAGTCTTTAATATTTTAAAATGGAGCAATTCTTTTTAATTGGAAAATTGGAAATAAACCATCAGCGAAAACCATACACAGAATAAGATGATAATATGACACCTTTATGCACTTAACGTTTCTTTCTGGCATGAACAGTCCATCAACAGATCACTGCCATACTGCCTTTACCGATATGGACACTTGTCCACTGACATATCGGTAAAGGCAGTGATCTGGAGATGGACTGGTTCGCCAGTTCGAATCCGGGTCACGTCACTAAAATGAAACCTTAAGTGCATAAAGGTGGCTTACTGTGCTACGTTATTCTAGTGTATTGTGCGCGGTGTTCTTGAGTTCTGCAAGTATTTTGTGAGCGGCTACGTCTTCCTGGATGGGGTGACTTTAATCGATGGCCGCCATTGTTTTTGTTACCATCTTGGATATCAACAAAGCGTTCTGCTACTGAAAATTTACAATCGATTATCTGTGTTCGTTCTGCGGAGAGCTCAAGATAGGCCGCGGACACAATAGGATGGCTTATTTCCAATTTTCCTTTATATTATTTACAGCGATTTATGCCTAGTTATTTGATATTGTTTAATAATACAAAACTACACGAATTCTGCAGATCCGGTTCTCTTGTTTGAAAAATTTCTATGAAATCTGAAAAAAAAACGAACGACCAGATTGATACAGGTTTGCGTCACAAGTTCAAAGTATAAAACGTGATTTTCATTTTCGACCATGCCCCACATTGCTGGTCTTTATCCAAGTCTTGGCTTCCATTCTTCGAATTGTTAATTTGCGTATGCCATGTTAAACGGTGCAGTCCATATGGCGTAGGCAAGTTGACAACTCCCACAGTTGGAGTCAAGATTTTGATAAAGGCCCAGAATACGACATGTACGAAAATTAAAGCTGTGTTTCACTTGGAACTGGGGTCAGTGCGAGCGAAACTACAACTTAAACTACATCTTAACAATACAGTTGTTTATTGAAAATTAACGCTCGTCTGTTTAAATATTTTTTTCATAATAACGTACTTTTAAATGCTCCCTGCACCGATGTGGCAAAATCTTAAATGTGACCGTTTGTCCAACGATGAAATCACGTGTTGGTCAATAAATATTAATGACCATACTTACAACACGAAATTTTCTTTTCTTTTTTTTTTAAATTATTTTTGTTTATTGGGTCTGCCATTTCATTTGTGCAATGATGTCCAAGTATGACAGTGCGCAATTTTCGCTGAACTTTTAAGTGGACACTCCCAATTTTGAGTGGTGGGGGGAGGGGAGGGGGTTTGCAACGTTAATTGGCCCGTTGGTTGCAAACAATTGGCTTCACTTTGACGTACGGACCTCCATGGCTTGAGGGAAGGTCGATTCAACATTTTCTTCTGTCTCTTTTCTCCTCCTCCTCTTCTTAATGTTGCCGTCGCATTTCTCAGAAGCCTACTTATCGACAATTCCGTTTAACAATTAACAAAAGTTACAAGAAACCCAGTAAATAAGTAATTTGCAATGCAGAAGGGTCGTAGTGACATCGTGCGACCTGAACGGGAGATGGCAGTTGGACACCTGCGAGGTTGTTTTTTTTTAATGATTTATTTTATTTTTACTTTCGTTTCTTTCTCTTTTCCCCCCATGTGATTACGTGTGGTCTAGTGGAAAATTCACTTTGTCATGGTACTGATTATGCACTGCATAAATAACCGTAAATCGGATATGAACAGCCCTGCCAAAGAAAGCTATGGCCCACCCTCCTAAAATGTTTTAAGGGCAAAAATCGTGGAATTCCTAGCTACAGCGGGGGTGGGCTGTAACTAGGTTATTCTCGATTTCTGACCTTAACGCCCTGTTGTGCCTCGTGTTCATGTCGATTGTGGCGTGTCAAAGATCCTGATTTTAGCAGCTTGGATTTCTCCAGCTAAATTGTCCCTCTCGTCATCTGCCATGTAATGCCTTCTGGGAGCTTTGGCTAAAACACGAGTAAAGTTAAAAGTAACGCATTTTAGCTCATAATATTTCTGCTAGAAATTGAATAAAAATTTCATCATTCGAAGAAATCAATGTTACCTTAAATTGTGATTTTTCTGCACCAAAATTAACTAAAATCTTTGTAAATAAAGTAAACTAAATTAGAAAACAAAAACGAACTCGTTTGTTGCTTAAAGGAAGGTTTAACTGATCCGAAGGCAAAACAGCAAAGGAACACAAACTTTCCTGTAAGGTTTCAGATACTGCAGTGACGCTGTACTGTTTAGTCCACGTGAAACCTTCCTGCTGTACTCAATGTTTTTACTATTTTTACTGTTGCACACGATGCATTAGCTAATGATTGGTGCATTCTATCGGCTAAACGACATCGCTGGAAAATGTTTAATTAGTCGTCTTAGTGGGCTTCGCACAGCTCTACACGTAATTCAGGGTTCGTGCGAGTCCTTGAAAACCTGAACAAATAAGAATAAAGGCATTGCACTGCGTTAATGTTAGACTGAACCCAAATCATGTTCATGAATGATCGCATAAACACTAAATTTTCGTGATGGAGTTAAGCCTAAATACCCTCCCTGGACAGAAGTAAGATTCGAAAAACGATTTATAACTTTGTTGCGCCTCCGTCCTTTTTTTATCGAATTAATTTTAACATCCCATAGGCATTTAATAGGCGAATTACATTATGAATTGATAAGTTATGCGATGGTCATCAGCTATCGCTCCATCATATCGACATCATGATCGCTTATTCCAATCGTTTGCAATCAGCTATAGAAACACTTTCTTTTCCGAGAATCAAGTTAAGACACCCATATTTAGGCCTATTAAAGGCAGTTGATCATTTGAAATCAAGTAAACAGCAGTTTGATTTCAAGTGATCAACTGCCATTAATAGGCCTAAATATGGGTGCCGAACATTTAGTAGAATTTAGCGCCAAACAAGCAGTAACCGTGCGTTTGTTTTCCATCGAGCGATTTAGCGAAAAAATGAGTATGGTGTAAAGTTAACATCAGTATACCGCATTAGACATTAAGTCAGTCCTATTTAATAGACACAGTTTTATGCTAACCGCACACCGCACTCTTTGTTTTGCTAAGCCACTTCCAGGAAAAGAAACGCCCGGTAAAAGTTTGTGCTTTTTAGCTTGCTGATTGTGCGATTGTTCAGTAAAAAGGAGTCAGGGAGGTAAATTCTTATTAACATTAGGGCACAACACACATTTTTATAGATCACTTGGTAGATCATTCCCCTTAAAGTGGCACTATCACCGATTGAAAAGTGAACGAAAATGCCATGGCGCCATCTAGTGGCAGTGCTATTGTTAACCTTTATTTAGAGCTTGCTCACAGGTGCACGAGGACGTACCAAATTTCACTAAATAATTAAGGATGTCGTGGCTTGTTTGTTTCGTTAAAATAAATGCCGTTGTGCATTCTTTCGCTTGGTGCAAACAATAGCGCTAGATGTTGCCAGATTCTGCCTACTTTCAATCGGTGATAGTGCCACTTTAAAGGTGCGTCTACACGGGGCGCTTTTGACGCGTGACGCCGCATATTTCTGTCCGCACGCTCTGTGACGCCTCGTGTATTTGCACTGGCATCTCGCGTTTTGAAGCGCACCGTCTTTGCAGCCAGAAATAGAGATTTTGGGGGCACGTGACTCAAACGTAGGAGCTACGTCATCATTTGCCGCCGGTTGATTGCCGGCGCTAAAAGTGCGTAGTGATTGTCGAATAGATCGTGCTGCAGTTTGATTTTGTAGACGGAAAAAGATAAGCAAAACGAATACGACGAAGAATGAATAAATATAGCTTAAAAAAATAAAATGTGGAATATAAAATACGTGGAATAAACTAGAGAAGGTTTTCTTTTTTTTTTTACTTGAAGAATTTATGAAGGAAATTTAGTGAATGTGGACGAAAGTTTATTTGTGCAATACGTATACCATAAACCTAAAATTAAAAACGGATTAAATACAGCAAGCATTGCTGGGTTAGATAAGAAAAAATTCAAATTTGTGAATTGCTATAACCTCAGTTTAACTGTCTCTTGTTTAAATTTTAAACATGAGGCAGTTATAAAGAAACCAGAAAAAAAAAACTAAACAATGTGACAAGTTTGCTTTTAATCATTAAAAAATCTGTAAAAAAAGTAGACATCCTCAAAACATCCTTTGCAAGTTGAATCCTAGATTAGCGGAAAATGACAAGCAAAATTTAAAGATGGGCCTAAACACTACGATGAAATTAAAAGAAAAAAAAGTGTCAAAAAAGTATTTACAAACCTAATTTAACCATTTAAGAAACAAAGATGGTTAACCCTTGCTAAAGTATAACGGTGGGGGGGGGGGGGGGAAGAGAGCGGATACAAATCAGCTTGTGCGGGAAAAAAAGCTGATGAGACAAATTGCCGAAAAAAGGCTAGCGACAAAAAAACTGTCCTGTCGTTTTTGGCTGCTTTTTTTTTCGTGGTTTGCTGTTATTATAGGCTAGGCTAGGTTACGTCAGTTGCCTTGCCTCGAATTTCACCAGGAAGAGTATGGAGTTCTACAGGAAATGGCTTTATTAACGTTGTTGTGTTTTTACTGGCAAAAAAAATTATCTTGGCGTTTTTATTATTTGTTTCTTCGTTGTCATTATAGTTTGGGGGGGGGGGGGTGTGAGATGCCTTAGCACAAATTTTATCAGGCAGGGCACGAAGTTTCACCATTTAACAACTTTCATAACGTTTCTTATCCTGTTGCTTTTTTGTATTCCATTACTTTTTTCATTGTGCCTTTTCTTCCCATACCCGTTTCTCGTTTTTTTGTTTTACTATTGGCTGCTTTTTTAATTTTTATTTCCCAGAGAACTCCGATAAGCGGCCTAACTTTACAGATGGGTAGAGTTTTACTTAAAAAAAATTGTCCCTTTGGAAATTCTGTGTAACTGTACAGCCGGGAAATAAAATACTATGCCCTTTTAATTCCAGTGAGAAATTGGGAGAGAGGTGGGGGGGGGGGGATGATGTATTTTCGACTGGATAAAAAAAATTCCTTGGAAAAATTAGTGCTTACTTCCCCCCCCCAAGCACATTATTTGTTATATAGAAACTACGGTAAAAAAATAGAACACAAAAATAAAAAAAACGCACATGGCCTAAGTTTACTTTTTAAGTTTTAATTCATTGGGTAGACACAAAACTTTAACCATACCCCATGTTTCGTCATTTAATCCAATATAATTTGTTTAAAAATTACTATTTCTTTGGAAGATTTGTAGCCAACTATTTGACCCATACCTTCGCCAAAAACCTATCAAATTCGTTTACCGTAGCGAGCGAGCCCTCAGCCTTGACCGTAGCCACTCCGTACCCGCACTTTTGTTGCTTTCGTTCAGAGACACTCCTTTCGGCCACCTGAAATGGCGCCAAATCGGCCGTATTTCCTTCTACAAATTGTACCGAGTATCGGCCTAAGTTTAATTAATCAATTTATAGCGAAATACGGCTTCATTCACACCTCTAGTTTTATCAATCGTTCAAATTCCCTGCCTATTGCCACCGCCGAAACTGCCGAAGCGAAGGCTTCGTCCAGGCGCCATGTTTTGTTCACGTGATCAGCACTGACCAATCGCGAGGCACGACTGCGGCGTCAAAGCGCCAGAAAATAGACTGGATTCTATCTACCGGCGCTTGACGTTGACAGGGAAATGAGGTCAGCGTGCGTTGAGTTTGTTGCTGTTTCGTCCATCCACACGGGGCGGTATGGAGACGCGGGAAAGCGCGCGCTATTAACGCGCGTTGTTGTAGTGGGGGATTATTGTGTCGCCCGTGGAACTACACGAGGCGTCATGAAAAAACGTTGGAACAAAGCGCGCGTTAAGAAAAGCGCGGGCGTCACGCGTCAATAGCGCCCCGTGTAGACGCACCTTAACAGAATTCTGGATCCGCCTCAGCTTAAAAGAATTTAAGCGGGTCTTTCTTTGCGGTTGCAAGAATGAGTAAGACCAGGAAAAAAACTAATAGCTTAAGTGGTCCACCGTTTAAGTATATATTCCATTGATTTGCAAAACATGTGGGTCTCTGGCCATCCTTGAACCGTCCGAGGTGGGAGGGGCCGGACGATTGAATGTTGGATTGCACCATCGCATGCAGGGGTTAATTTGGTCCCTGGCAATAAATAAATAAATGCATCGCAAATTATTAGCGTGTGAACTGATAGCGTCACTGGCTCCCTCTCTCGCCCTACTCGGAAATACCTGAATCACGTGACCCCTGGCGGCGACACGTTCGCTTCGCTTGACATGCGGGAAAACTTGCAGATCGGAATATCCGATCAAGGAGGGAAGCATCGTCGCTTTTCACATGTTTTTTGTGTTGGTGTTTTTTTTGTTGTTGATGAATTTTTTATTAGTTGAAGTGTATACATATAAGTATTTGCTAATGTTGCGTGGAGATAAATAGTCTATTTGAAAGGGATCTCGTGCTCAATGATGCTTCCACTTTAGACGTTAGTCCGCCATCTTGGCTTGTTAAGCGAAGGTAATAGTCCATCGCTAGTACACAGTTGGTTTGCACAATAGGATTAACTCTACCTTGGTATGGATGGCATAATTCATACATAATTCGTCATCTTTGTCTTTGCGTTGTCATCTGACATTTGAAGTATCCTTCTTGGCTTCATCTGGGCAAATTCTGCTAAAAACAGAAGTTCTTTAAAAGTGACTACACGTATTTAGTTTGACTTCTGAATTTAACGTAAGATATAAAAGTTGAAACTATATTCTCAAGTGTTTTTTCCTCTGCACAACCACAAAAGGATTTCAGGTATATTGATCCTTGTTTGAACCATTGAAAGATCGGTAAATTGGACTGAAGATTAAAGTGGCACTCACCAATCGAAAGGCTGCAGAATCTGCCAACATTTGGCGCTGTCCAGTACTATCTAGCACTCAGTTGCATGCATCAGGCCAAGGAATGCACAACGTCATTTCTTCTAACCAGTGGCGTGTACATTACAGAGTCTAGACTGGCAGGTGCCTGGGGCCCACCTGAGTAGGGGGCCCTGGCCAAATGCAAGCAAACTTAAAAACAAAATCTTAAAACCAACCGTTGCTGACTATATTGGGTCCAAAGTTAAGCATTTTAAATAATTTTAATGTGGATTTTCAAAAAAATTTCCCAACTTCTGGGGGGTTTCCCCCCAGACCCGCTTCTCTGGTCACACGATAGTCAATGTACCCCCTCGCAGGGGCCCACCCTTAGTACTGTGCCAGGGGCCCACTCTAGTCTGCACACGCCTCTGCTTCTAACAAAATAAACAAGCCATGAGCCTCCTTAATAATTATTTACTGAAAATGTGGTGCGTCCTCGTGCTCCTAGCTAGCTGCATAGGTTAACAATATCACTGCCGCTAGATGGCGCCACGTTATTTTCGTACGACTTTCAATCGGTGATAGTGCCACTTTAAATCACTAAAAAATTAAATGAATAAGAAACCTTGATATTCAGCAGAAATTTTAATTGAATACTCTGTTCGTTCACATAATTCTCAGCTGAATATTTATATTTACACATGAAAGACAACGACTTAGCAGTGTGTCATGTGAAGCACACCCTTGCGATTTGTGCGTATACCAGCGGTTCTACTTTACCGTTGAACCGGGTCCGTTGTACATCTCTATTCTATGGTCTGTTCCCTCTTTGTCATATACTATGGGCTTTTATTTTTGGAAAGTGGCGTCGTCTCGGTCATTACCGTCCACGCATGGTTTATAGGTCCATCCATATATTTTTTTTCCATGCCTTATTTGGAAGTCTTGGCCAATAGAATGCAGTTAGTTAAGTCCCACTTTCGGTGCCAGTTGACCCAACAGCAGCTAGCTGCAGCGAGGGCTCATTTATAATAACGGCTGCCCTACTACCCTCCTTACTTATACTTTTTAACTTTTTCTATAACTGCTGGCTCGCATCTGTCGAGTCCCTCCCAAACTCCCCCTTGTGCCTTCTTTTTACTTCCTGCTTATGACTCTCATAAGCCATTTTCCATTCATCTTTGACCAAAAATACATATAGCGGCCAGCTTCTTCTTTTTTTTTTCTATCCCCTCCTTCCCCTTCCCCCAACTCCTACCAGTCCCTGAAGTTTGCTCGTTCGTCAGGGGAAAGGCACAAGGAGGAAACGGGGACTCCTCTTTCAGGAAGTGTTTTTTGGGGGGTTTTGCACTCCCACCCCCCAACTCCCAAGTTTGCAGCTTGAACTATACAGGAGCCTCTCCCTTTCTGGAATGTAAGGGGGACCTTAACGCGGAGTTGGATTGCTGCAAGAATATAGCTTTAAGAACATTCGACGATTAAAGTCTTGCACTTGTGTAATAGGCAGCATGGCAGACCAGGACGTCTTTGGGATCTCCGGTGGTGCAGCGGGGGTGGTCTTGTGGCAGCACAATGTGTTGTCTTGAAATTTTTTTTGTGTTACTGTGGGTGGTGTCTCGCAGGGTTCTGTTTTGGGGCCGGTTTTGTTTTGCATTTCACCATGAGTCCCAAGAGGTGGAAATGCTGAAATATATGCTAACACCTCAGTTGTGTGGACTTTGTAGTGCTCGGAAAACCCCACGAGCACAAACGCTTCCTGCCACGTCGTTGCCTGAACCTTTCCAAGTTACGAAACCACATCCTGACGTTGATGTTTAAATGACGACTCAACTGATGACGTATTGCATGTTCGTTTTTCATGTAACGTTATAATTAGATATAAACGTTTGTAAACTATCCTACTGTTGCTCTCCTACAGTCGGGACGAGATGAAAAACCGTAATGAATTTAGTAAAGCAAGGGAAATAGCCAGTTTAACCGGATGGAACAAAAACTGTTCACTAGAAGACAGCAGTGAAGCCAGGATTTTTGCTGAAGGATGGGTTTAGAATCAAAAAGAGGCGCTTGGAGGTGGGGGTCCTTAACGGGAACAATGAATGGCTTCTGGGGTTGGAGGGGAAGGGGATGGGCTGCTCCTCCATACCACCACCCTGGCACAGTCAGTTCTAAAAGCCGTGCTACTTCGTAATTCCTAAAAAGAACTAAATCTCTCGGGGTTTCAAAAACTTACACTGTCTTGAAAAAAACTACATCAGTGCCAAAACTGTGGTCTCTAGGGGAATTACTTCAAGTTAGGATGGCCCAACAACATTGCCAGCAGCAATTTTTAAAATTAGTTAAATTTTTTTTTTTAACTAGCTTACATTAGAGCATAACAAGTACTATTAACTAGGGTAATTGCAGGAGCGCTCCAGTATTTTTCAGTAAATAAATAATTCAGTCGGGCCTATAGACTTTTTTGCTGTCGTCTGTGGGAGCCTTGCGATAAGATTATATACTTCATCGTGATGGTCCAGTCCCTCAGAATGATATTGCTTCTTTTCTTGTTTCTCTGTCTTACGTTAGTCGCCATCCACTCCTTTGCTTCATCACGTTCACTCACGGTTTTAGTTATGACACGATACTTCCGGTAGAGGCTTCAACGGGGTGGATAGAAAGAGGGTGCACCCCTGGCGAGCAGATGGGGCCGGTAGAGACGAGTGGTATACGGGTGGGGGGTGGCGAGCGGGTGATGTGAATCTGGCTCGTGCCTGTTAAAAAGGGGATGTCCATCGAGCACTCGACCCGATAGTTGATTTTTTTGGATTCAAAGTCGATACAGTAAAGATGGCGGGGCGAGGGTGACGGACAATCGCAGTCACTTGAGTTTCAGTGTCGGGGCGTGCTGTAATGGTTCTGAATCGGCCAATAGTAGCCTTTTGCCTTAACATAACATCCTGTGGCTATACTACGGTGACATTGAATGAACCCATCTGCTTCTTTGACGCGTGTAGTTCATCTTATGGGTTTGCTGTGTTCATGGTTGTCGTTCAGCCACTTGTGCGCTGTGGGTCTGCGTTGTTCTGTCTTGTGGTAGTCTGACGTTGTTTGTGTTAGCTTGTGTATACACTTGTAGGCTACAGCAACTGTCCAGTTGGTTTTTGGTAATGAAAAAAAACATATCACGCAAATATTTGGACAGTTTCAGTTACAAGCTAATGGCCGAACTGTCAAGAATCCCTGAAGGTAGAGTTTCTAAAATGTCAGGTCATCACATCACAACAAAGAAGTTACAACCTTAACATGCATTTGAAGTAAAGATTGAAGTAATTGAAGTAAAGATTGGACAAGAAGTCAGCACGGCTGCGGACATTTTTGTTGCCGTTTGAAAATAAACATTGGATTGCCTGAGCGGAGAACTGAATCTGCAACTCTGAATTCGATGGCTGAGGCTTTAGCTTCGCGATAAGACCTCGATCCAAAGATCGTAGGTTCAGTTCCCCCTTTTCAGGCAGTCTGATTTTTAAGACCAAATGGCAACGAAAATAGATGTCCAATCCATCTGTGTTTACTAATTGAATTGAATTTCAACACATCAAACGTTGTGACAAGCTTCGAAATATAGGTACGATGTGACAAGCTTTATTTTCTCTTTTATACTCATCCAACCTTTGCACTCTGCAAAATTGTTTTAGAGCAGTGGCAGTAAATCGTTAATTTTGAAGCATAGATTACTCATGAATGAATAAACAGCTGTTTGCTGGAGTTTGTTGATCCGTTAGCTGTTAATGATTTATGTTTTCAACACGAGATGGAAAGCCAAACTGGCTCGGTTAATTCGGCAACGCATTGCGTGTCGGTCCATTAAAAAAAACACTAAGTATTGAAAGTGAAATAAAAACTGTTCCTATACTTCGAACCCTGTCACAACGTTTCCTTCAATATTTCATGTTCAGTGCTTTTCCTCCAACAAGATGGTCTGAAACGTAACGTAAATAGAATTGCGTAAATAGAATTTATTTATGTTTAAACATTGAAAGGTAATGACATCACATGCTGAATACCCAATCCAAATAAAACATAGGCCTACTTGCATTTTTAAGACGTGTTGAACTGAAAAGACAAGCTTTACATTAACTAAGCCCATTTGGCTTTCCGTTGCTTAATTTTTCCCTTTAAATGTGGCTATATGCTCATAAAATATTAAAAGTGTTAAAACTGGTAATCCAGTTTTAACAATTTGTGGTATGTCTTAAGCATGATAGTGTTCAATAATGCTGAAATTTTGAACCAAATTTCTTTTCCCAGACAAGACATTGGCATTCCGAGAATTAATATTCTGAAGTTTCATCGCGTGGTTTTTACCGCACGTCTAAGGCGATCCGCATTTCACGGTAGCGTAAAGTTCGTTCCCTGCTCGGTGACATTCAAGCCAAGGCAACTGACGTCACCTCACCTATAATAAAAACAAGATGACGACAAAACTCACAAACCAACTGAACAACAACAGCAATACTACGCCAAAACACAGAAGTGCGGGCCAGGACAAAACCTGAGATTTTGGGTGAACCTTTGGGTGACAAGTACCAAGACATTCCATAAGTGACCGTTGGCTTGCGGCTCTTCTTTTTTCAATGTCCAGCTGGCGTGTCCCATCTGGCTGACCAGCCCCTTGTCGATCCTTCGTCAAGCAAATAAGCCAGCCATATCCTTCCTGTTACACGTTTCTTTTTTTAGCCATCTTTTGAGTGACCTCTGGGTTCTTGTGTCGGGCACGTGCCCTCCTTCTACGTGTCCATCTGTTTTTTGTTACGAGGTGTCGCGTGGGTCCACCCTCGAGAGTGACCATGGCTGCAAACGCTGATGGCCCGTCACCAACCGTCCAAGAATAGCTATGTTTAGCTGGAAACAAATGGGGGTTGCAGGGAAAAAGAAGGGAAAAAACGAGTGGACGATGCGTTGCCGTGACGGGGCACGTGGCCACTCCATCGGGTCCAGTTACTTTTTCAGAGGGATGGGGAGAGTCGGGGGTTTGCTACTGGCCAATAGTATAGGCCTAACGTCCCCTTTTCTTTTCTCTTCCTTCTTCCGTGGACCAGCTGGAACTTAAGGCCATTTGGGACTTCTTTCCTTGTGGACCCCCTCCCTCCTTTTTTTCGGTTTCCTCCTGCCATCGATATTTCACAAGGTTTTTTGAGGAGACTGCTGATAAACTCTTATCAACTGACTCCTGTATACCCTTACTCCACGAGATTGCGTGAGAGTTTCGTATTTTACTAAAGAATGTAAAGTATTTTGGAGCGTTTGTGACGTTGAACTCAAAAGAATAAACATAACTTAAAATAAAAAAAAAACACTGAAAAGTAAAGCGACACGAAGCTGCAGCTAAAGGATTAGTAAATAAAATCTTATGCAGTATCCGGACGCTACGACGGGAGTGTATTTACTTATTTAAAAAAAAAAAAAAGCCCTTGAACTGTCTGATTGTTGGCTTTTCCGGAATGAGTGATTCAAAGAGATTCCCATTCTTATTACGAGCGAATACTTTCCACAGCACCGAAAAACTTGCATCGTGTGACTTAATGCAATCTGTTAAAAAAAAAAAAACTTTGTTAAAAGCTCTCAGAAATATAGTTATTTAATCGTGCCTCGACGAGACTTAGCAGCTTTAACGCAGAAAAATAAAAAGTTAAACTATACGGAGTCTTGTCCGTTATTCGTCCTAAAAATGTCAAATAGCCTAGTTTCTTTCCTGAAGTTAGCGATATTGGTTTAAATAGTTTGCATTTCAGATTCTTGATTAGATACACCGGGTCGTGATGGACAGGCGTAAAGACTAAAAAAAAATCACAGATGGACTGTTGTAAAATGACTCCAGCATTTTCTCTCCCTCCCTCTCCTGTCCCTTAACTTCATTCGTCACTAAGCAGTTTGAAATGGGAAATTTTGAAGACCAGCACGGTTTAGAGATGGAAAACTTTTTAAAGAAAATATGCTGTTGGAAGGGGGAAGCATAAACTTGGCAGTGGATACGAGGCGTCGGACGGAAAGCCGTAACTGGAAAATCGTTCGATTGGATAATTGGCTAATATCTGCCAAAATATATTTAAAAAAAAATGGAAAATCATCTAAACGGAATATCGTATAATGGATTACATAATCGTACAATGGATAATCGTCTAACTGGACAATAATATGACTGCGGTTTCTGGTGTTATATGTACAGCCGCAGCGAGTGAGGTAAGGATGTTTGGTAATTTTCCATTGTGCGAATTTTGTGTTAGACGTTTTTTTCCGTTATGTTGTTATGCTGTATACGATCTTCCAATTATGCGATTTTCCAGTTTGATGATCATCCCTCGCCCCGGGGATCACTACTTATCCGTTTGGGAATATTAAAACGTACAAATAAACTACAAATAACAAGTTTCACGCAGTTACTTGACAATGCACCTACTCGCAATAAACGGCTAGCAGAATGGAGCATTTTCGGATTCTTTATCAGTTTCGTAGAAAATGCTGTATGCTTTTTTATCCCGAAAATGAAAATGTAACAACTGAAATGAAGGACTTTTAAGCGGTTATTCATGCAGCTGCACTGCAACGCCATCTAGTAGCAAGAAATGGTACCAAAAATTATACTTTCAAATTCGTCCTGCAAAGGCGGGTGACCAGGAAACTAAAAGTTTGCAGCTCCTAGCGTCATCTAGAGCTATCTAGTTTTCTCTAGCGCTTGCTGACAACAAGCAAAGGAATGTAAAATTAATATCTTTAAGACATTGAACAAGCCACGTACCTCCTTAATTATTGAGTAAAAATTGGTCGTCCTCGTGCACCTGGAAGCAAGCTGTAAAGATTAACGATATTCCTACCACTAGATGTCGCCTCGGTAGAATATAGAGAATCTACTGTGGCGCCATCTAGTGGCAGCAATAACATCGGTTAACCTTGCTCCCAGGGGCACGAGGACGTACCACATTTTTACTCAATAATTAAAAAGGCACTTGGCTTGTTTGTTGTGTTAAAACATATTCTTTATGTATTCGTTTGCTTGCAGCATGCTAGGGAGAATTAGATAGCGCTATATGGCGCTACTTACTGCAAACTTTATTTGGTGGCAAGCCGCCTGTAATATTGTATAAAATGCTGTAAACAACTGCATTTAAATATTATTTTTTTAAATTTAAAAGTGGTTTTATATGTGACGTACAGATATTAGTAAACAAAGATATTCCGTTCTAACTAACTGTACCCTCCATGAAGTTAATTAAAGGCGCTCCAGACCAAAGCCCAGACGGTAGTTACGGCAACGAACTTGCCTGAAATGATACAAGAAAGCTGCATGACCACAATGTCACGCATTTCGTCCAGATTCAAAAATAATTTTAAAAATAAAATAATTTGACAACGATGGAAATTAATGTTTCTGAACGCCTAGAAACTTTAAATTTGAAATAAAAAAAATTCTTTCATATTGCTGTCACGAATTCCTTGCGCGTTAGTAGCCGCCGTTAACGTTTGAGGGCGCCACTAAAATCGGATAGGCTATGCTCTGCGTTAGAATCTGTGTGTTACTTTGATATATCTGACCATGCTTTATGACAACAGCCATGAAACGCGGTGGTTGGCATTTTGCAACCTGCATTTGCAAAGATGTTGCACCAATAAAAACGACACAGTTAGGCGTTAATGTCGACCATAAAACTGATTGAAAACGGGACCAGCAAGGAGATAGAGATCGAAAGTAACTGGATAGCAGCAGGTGAAATCAGATTGTGGGACCAGCAAGCATATGCCCATCCTTCCCCCTTCTTTCTGCCCCCAAGTTTCATTCGGGTCGCGGCAAACCCAGCAGCGAAGCCGCGTTCGGCGCGTGGCAGGCGGAACTTGTGGTTCGACTCTTGGCCACGTGCGTTGCAGCTGTTACTATGACGATACGGATAGACACACGTGGCTCACAGCTTCGGAGCGTGAAAAGTTGAAAGGATCTTGTCCATTTTTTTGGTACTCTTAACGTTTTATTTTTTTAAAACAGTGTTACTGTACTCCTTTTTTTTTGTACAATGCGGAAATAGGGGTTCCTCTTTAAAAGCCTGGGTTTGATTTGAGGGCTTTCTTACCACCCACGGATTTAGGATGGAAAAAAATTATGTGTAGGCCCTATTTTTAAAAGTCAAGCGTAGGCTATATTGGGCTGGAATATTGTTAATGTGGTAAACATGTGTAATATTAGATAGGTGGTCTTCCGTTGTAGTAACCCATTTCTTATATAATTTAGGCTAAAGTAAATTATTTATTTTATATCAGTAGAAATTCAAATCGGAATTTACATGACCACACTAGGTTTAAGTTTATTCTACAGAACTGTATTCTACACAGGCCATCTGTCCTATTTATATTAACACATATTACACATTAGAGCACCACACTTGCTTTAAGTGACAGAGCAAAATCACGGTTTAAAATTTACGTCAGAATTGACAGTATTGGTTGCTCGCAGCCCCCCAAAAAATGAAAAAACGTGATGCACGTGACTGCATGGCAATAAATATTGTTCCTGTATGTCTTCGTTAAAGTCAGTTTAAGCGAATTATTCAAGTTGAGTGCGAGTCACTCGGAATAATTGTGTTAACGGAATTTTTATTAAAAAAAACGTATTTTTTTCCCCCTTAGAGTCATAATAAGGAACCCCTTTACTAATTTTATTGATTTGCGAACTTAATCCAGAAATAGGCCACATACTAGCGCAATTTTATTGTATGTCCTACAGAGCTTTAGTGACATAAGATAAGAAGCTGAGAAAAAAAAAAGGTGTTTCATTATGTCGTGATGTCTGTATCTGCAATAACTATTAAACCAATTATTCGATTTCACTTCAAATTTTCTACATGCATTCTCTGTCTTATTTGTGAATTTAAGGTTGTAATTCAATAACATCAAATATATAGATGAAGCATGGATGTGGGAGTTCCCATGCTGTAACTACCACA
Source organism: Lithobius niger (assembly GCA_023313725.1). NCBI lineage: Eukaryota > Metazoa > Arthropoda > Chilopoda > Lithobiomorpha > Lithobiidae > Lithobius > Lithobius niger. The sequence goes on from JAHWFP010025189.1 coordinate 43,580, forward strand.
TCATATGCTATTCTTGTTACAAGGAGAGAAGATGTGGATTGCGTTTTCTGGCTCCAGGTCAGTATTCAACATCCCCAGAATTTGAGTTTACCAAAACAACGCTAAAAGGAAGGCGCCAACTTTGCGGCATGCGCGTCATCTGGAGTTGACCCAGGAGGCAAAACACGTGATATCTGCCCCAGTCGGCCTTGACTTGAAGCCATCTCCTTGCTGACTTCAGGATCGTTGCCAAATGACTGTACGAATCGTAGCACGAGTAATATTTTTGCACCTCTTTATTACGTTAAAACTTACACAACGCATTTTTAATGTATAATATCGCTGAAAATAGTAAAGTCCAGTCGTTCCACATTTTGGCCGCGTTGGGTCGCGATCCTGAAGGAGAGATGGGGCATGTGTAATAATAGCATGGGCACTCCCATCGAGCCCGAAGGGATATCCTTTATGTTATTCCTGGTGAAGAACATTGAGGTACAAATTAAACCAATAAGCCAACTCTTATGAATGTTAACGGGCTTTTCATTTTCGATCTGCCAATAAATCGGATTACTGCCAATAGACGATTGCTAATTATAACACGTAAGCCTACTGCATTCTTGAAAAAAATTATATCGATCAAAGTAGATTTAACCCCGTGTTGCGCGGTGTAGCCTGGGTGACAACTGTTACAGTCCACTGAACGTGAAAAGTCCCAACTCACACCGCAAGCCTTCGGAGGAATCCCGGACGACCCCGAACAAAGCGAGCAAGCATCAGCTCAGTGGGCAGCATTCCAGCCTCCTAACCAAGCAAATGCTGTCTCGAATCCCACGATCGGCCCAACTATAGTACCAGTCTACCAGACATTATTGTATACAACGTAAGGTTAAACTAAGTCGCTGAAATGTATAAACAAGTATTAACGTATAGAACAAACTTCTTTAAGAACAACTAGCTGTACCCCTGCATAACATACGTCGGTCCAGCAGGTCCCCCACCCTAGACCCCTGTGCCCACCTTCCCCTCCACACCCCCTGCTTTTCTGCCTGCATTTGCTCCGTACGTGATGAGTTTGCTCCGTGTATGATGCGGTTGCTGTGTGTATTAGCCTAAGCGTATTATATACAGGGTGTTCGGAAATTGGTGTCAAATATTTTGAGGGTCCACTGTGTGATCAAAGATAAGAAGAAAAAGTCCTATAAACATGGGTCCGGAAATGCACCAGTCTTTAGTTACAGCCCCCCCCCCC
>JAHWFP010025191.1:0-23874 GCA_023313725.1 Lithobius niger
ATTTTTTTTTGGGGGGGGGGGGGGGGATCAAACGTGGGGGAAGAGAGGAGTAACTAACTGCTTTGGTCTTGTACTTTAATGAAATTGTACATACCAGAAGAAACACATCGTCACATTACTGTGTGATTGAAAACAATCGAGAAATGAAACATCATTAAGTAAACAGAAGATGAAACAATGAAACAATGAAACAACGAAACAAGTGATCATCCGAATTCTAAGGATTCCCCCACTTTTACGTTTTAAGCTTCTTTGCTTGAAGAGTAGAAAACAAACACATTAAATCCCTCACTTTTAATGGCGAGGATACCCGATTGATAATGTTTGGTGCTCTCCACAGAGATGTACGTACAGTAGTTGTTTTTTTTTTTTTGGAGGGGGTGGGGGCACAAACTTGGAAAACGATGTAACCTACTTGGTCTTTACACGTAATGAAAGAAAGTACAGTACTACTTTCGATTGTTTTCAATCACACGATGTGTTTTTTCTACAATTTGTTTCATTAAAGTACAAGACCAAAGCAGTTACTCCTCTCTTCCCCCAGGTTTGATCCCCCCCCCCCCATAAGAAAATTACCTCTCCCTCTGATAAGTTGTGCGACCCAATACTGTATTATGAAGTACTGAAATACCAGGTATGATATGGCACATATCCTGAGTTTGGAATGGAAACGGTGAATCATTACGAGGTATTTAAGAACTGTTTACCCCAAACCTGGGAGGGGCTGTAACTAAAGACTGGTGCATTTCCGGACCCATGTTTATAGGACTTTTTCTTATTATCTTTGATCACACAGCGGACCCTCAAAATATTTGACACCAATTTCCGAACACCCTGTATAACAAATCAAATTGTAAATGGGAATTTATAACAAGAACTTTTATCTCTTCCATGAATGAAATATTTTTTTGAATCTTGCTACACAGCCTGAACGCGCTGTAAGCTTTCTGTAAATAAAGTAAAGTTCCCGCTGCCAACTTCGTGTTCGTACATTCAGTAAAAAATGGTAAAAAAAAAAAAAAAAGTAGCATAGCCAATTATAACTATGCGTATTTTTTTTGTTGCATTGATTCGTTTGGTGCAACGTTAATTACATCCATTTTGACATTCATGTTTGACTTTTGTATCACTTACACAATAACTAAACACATGAATTGTGGTAAGAATACGTTACGTACGTCCGATACAACAGTTTTTATTAATGCATCACCGCAACACGACACGGAGACCGCCATTGTTTTGCTGGAAACGTGCAGAAATTAACGCCGACAGATGTAACTTTTCGATTTCGACTCGCAGCCGATTGTGATAGCTGTATTGGCTGTGAGGAGCTCAGGCGTCTGGCAACCTTAGCTGGCCAGCAGTGTAGTGGCCAGCTAAGGCCGGCAGTGTAGTGGCCAGCTAAGGTCGTCAGACGCTTGAGCTCCTCACAGTCAATACAGCTATCTCAATCGGCTGCGAGTCGAAATCGAAGAGATCCGTCTGTCGGCATTAATTTCTGCGCGTTCCAGCAAAACAATGGCGACCTCCGTGTCGTGTTTTGGTGATGCAGTAATTAAATTGTTATATCGGACGTAAGTAAAGTATTCTTACTGCAATTCTTGTTTTTAGTTACTGTGTAAGTGATCCAAAAGTCAAACATGAATGTCAAAATGGATGTAATTGCCCTTTAAGAAGAAAATGTGTCGCTTTCAAAGAAAGAACTAAACATTTTGTGAAAGCTTGTACCGCCCCCCCCCCCTTACTTCAACAAAATATCTGAAATTTAAATGATGCTTGAAAAAATGACACCATGAAGTCCATCTGGTGTTACTATTTCAAATCTGGCTTGTAATGGATAATTTCGAGTAAATTTCTGTAGTGTTTGCTTCTTTTGGCTTTTTAGTTATAACAACAACTGCTGTTTACAACGGAGTTGACTCGCTGCAAACGTCTGGCTGCTGTGTACATCTGTTAGTTTACAGATGCGGTTAGCTCACGCCGGAGGCTGTTGTAGCTCCCAAAGCAGTAGATCACTTTCAGGAAAATTGTACTTCCATTTAATCATTCCACTATTCCACTTACTTAATTGTAATATTTGAGTCTTAACTAAATACTTCAGCATGTTTAGAGTTGCACTGATAATTTGCCTTTTTGCTGCTGGTTTCATACCAGGTACGGTAAGACACGAAATGGATTTTTTTATTTGTATTATTAATGATATTATAAAAAAAAATGTTGAAAGGGCTCCCAAGTTGAGACTGATTCGGTCTTTCAAAGAAGTGATATCAAATGATCAAAGCATTCGCTGAGTTAATCCCACCGGGATTTGAGCCACACTCAGGGCCCCCACAACGGGGGTGTCAGGTGGATCCACTGTACCCAGGCCCGGTCACTCAAGGGGCCCGCATTGCCAAAAACATTTTCCCCCTCAATTATGAGTTTTGATGACTATGAGTAATGTACTCGATTTGTGCATAATATGATTTTTTTTTTTACTCCCAACAAACAACAACAACTTCAATCCAATGGCAACGAGCACGGAGCAGTGTAGTGCAAGCTTGTCAGCTTGTTAGGCAAGAAGTCTTCAAATGTAAGCAGCCCAGATTAATGAATGGACCAACCCGTTAAGCACAATTGTGGCCCACGAATATTATAACATAGTGTAAACGTTTTAAGATTTCCCCGGGGAGGAAGGGCCCGCAGTTCTAGTCAGTCCCAGGCCCCTAACTTTGATGTGGGGGCCCTGGCCACTCTCTAATTTGATCTGCACTGTATTGAAAACTGACGTAAAAAACACGTAATCACTTTTCCCTTTAGAGCAGTGTCTTCTTGGCAGTTTTTTTTTTTTAATTTCATTTACACATCTGATAGCTGAATAGAGTAGTTCACGTGGAAATCTACAGCAACATTGTGGTATATGAAACTTTACTGGAAAGCTTATTTGTCTTTCTTTCCTGTCTTGACTTCAGATCTGTAAACCGTACCTTAAACATCAAATCAGTGCGTTTTTGTTGTCTAATTATTTTCAAACAGAAACCCTGAAATGTGCCCAAGTTTTGATCAAGACAGAAGACACTAACCCTGGCGTCTCGCTGTAGTACTACAATCCTGTACGATTACATGCTGACGATTGATGCTGGCAGCTGACGATTGTTACCGTACTTGGCGCGACATACTAGCGTGTGTTCAGATTTCGGTTTCGGCGGTATAACTATGACTGTTGGGCTTTTCAGTTTGCTTGTAATAACTCCATAGTGAGCATTTTCCTATAGAGCAGTGACATTTGCCGCCATATTGGCACCAGTATGGGTTTTGGAGGGCATAACTACAAGGTGCACTACATTTAAATGGAGGGAAAAGCAACGGAAGAGCGGATTTCTTAGGTTTAAAATAACGTTGTTTTCTCCAACAACAAAAATCGCGCGTTTTAGGTCTAAGAAATCACTCTTAACAGCATCGGCTTCAGTATGACGCCCTTCTGTTTCTCTCTGCAGTGCCCCTTGCAGCTAACCCATTAAGGCTCCAGCATAGAGTTATATACTATAATACTACGTCATGTCACTGCTCTATACGGATAAAGTGGGAATAATTGCGAGATAAATAACCAATGCCAATGATCAACAAAGGATAAATTATTTCCACTAAAAAAATAGTTGCGAATGTGCGGGGAAAAGGAAACTGTTATTGCAAGACACGCCATATTCTGCATTCCCGTAAGGATATCGCCAACCAGCTTGTTTTTCAAACAATTTCAGCTTGGTGGTGTGTATTTACGCCAAACTTACTCAAACACAAACTGCTGTGCAAACTCCAGAACCAAACTCGCGGGTAGGCCACCTGAGGTGCAGCCTGATGTGTGTATGCGTTTTGGTGTGAGAATGAGCTAGTTTTGTTTCTCAAGTCGCTGGACGGCGATCGCTGGCTCAAAATGGCCTATGGTAAAATCACGCGGGTACTACGATCGACCCAAGGCCAGCTGAGATGATAGCTGCGTTGAGCTACTATCTCAGCTTGCCTTGGATCGATCGGGGAGAAATTGCCTTCTAGTGCTTCTAGCCATCTTCTAGCCCATGTTCTAGCCGGCAGCCGATATAAGTGTACCGGCCAAAAATCAAACGCCACATGCGTCGTCGATGGTTCGTTTGCTAGCCTTTCCGTCGTGCCGTCGCCAGTAATTCTGTCAATGTTTTACGGAATGTCATTAAAAATTTGAAATGAAAATAATAACTACTCAACAAAGACCAGAATCATTATTAAAAAAAACTCTTGTTAATAGTTTACGTTTGTATTCAAGAACAATAAAAATTCCTAACATTGTGATCAGGAGTGATTACCATACTTATTCCGGTCAAATTAAACCAAAAAAAATGACAAAAAAAAAGGAAAAAGTTCAAACGGTGATGAAACTTGACAGAGATCACCTGGAAGTGATGGTGATTAACATACTAGAAGTCCTCTACGATCCCATGTGAGCTTTTTCCGCCATCTTTGAAAATGGCCGCCTGAGACATAGTTTTGGCTGTATATCCTAAATGATCAGGTTTTCGAGAAAATATGTTAGGACCATAATTAAATTTTGAACCAATAATGTTCCTATTGATTTTTTTTTACTAGAGCAACGGTTTCAGAGAGTCCGTCATGCCCGTCATGTTTCTATTGTGTGTTTTTTTTTAAAGTGCAACGGTTTCTGCGATTAAGCCATGTTTGCATTGTGATTTATCCGGCCCATGACATTGCTAACATGGTAGCAGCATTTGCGATGTTTATGATATTCTTCGGTTTGCCATTCCCTCTGCAGCATTAATTCACATGATTCTAATTAATCATTTACACTCACAGGTTTTGAATATCTTAAAGAATGATACATACTTACAGTACAATTCCCTTGAAGCACATCAAACTTGAGAAGGCGGCGTAACCATTACAGAGGCAAGGTTCATATGTTTCAAGAACCTCACCTGTGGGCAAGCACCAAGAGCAAGAACAAGCACACCATCCTCGCTCTTGCACACCATCGACCAATGCATGGGGTTACTACAATACAGGGTGGTACATCAGATGTAGACGCACTGATTATCAAAACAGATGTGGGTGTGGCAAACACCAACAAATGTGTAGTAGTAGTTGGTGATGATGTTGACCTCCTTGTGATTCTTGCCGTAGTTCAACAGACATTTATTTCCTAAAACCTGGAAGAGGCTCAGTCCCACAGAAGGTATATCGTATCAGATCTCTCCCAGACCAACTTGGGGGCATTAAACGCAACTTGTTATTCATGCGTGCTTTCACAGAATGCGACACAAACTCTGCACCTTACAAGCAGGGTAAGAGGAAAGCTTTTAAACTGGTGAGGAAATCCTCTGCTCTACAGAAATCCGTCGAAGTATTTCAACAACAGGGTTCATGTACTGGATGCCACAGCAGCTGCCGGAGAAACGTTTAGTCTATCTCTGTAAGAATCTCCACCCAACATCGCATCATTAGACAGACTGCGGCATCATGCATTCACTAGAAACATTGTCAAAATTCTGATCCACAGAGCAGTACATCTCTTCACTACCACCACCTTCAGATGATGCAAAACATCACTCACTAAGAGTTTACCTGCAGGTTCAGCATGCAGTGGCAGGGTGTTCACCTGATAGGGGTTGACTTTACCAAAAAGAACAATTGCTGCCCGATCCGTAACTATATGATGCATTGCGCGCGTACAATAACCATGACGTTTCATCTCTGTGTGTACATCTACTAATTTTCTAATAATTATCATGAGATCTAAAATCTAATAGACTAATACGGTAAAAGTTAAAGTTAATTATTCCAATAGGTCGCCGAAGCAAAATTATAAGACACTAGCCTATAAAATTATAACTTGCGATTTTAAAATAATAGAATCATTCCGGTTTGTGACGACACAAGCGTTGACTTTATTCTGTCTCGTGTACTATTCCCAAAGCCAACCGAGACAGCAGCTATGCGAGGATCGCAGCTATCACCCCAGCCGACCTTGGCACTCGGATGACGATCTGCGAGTAGTTGTAATTTGGCACGCGGAATGCTATAAGGCAGGCCGGGTGTCCCTTTAAAGACCATCTTACCTCCTGCTCCTGACACACTGCTGCAGCTTGTATCATGTAACTGTAAGACCGGATGTGAACTTTCTTGTGGTTTCCGGCTGACAGGCCTTACCAGTTCTCCTGCTTGCGGCCACTCACTGCTACGGGACCGAATGCAACAACATTCAACAACTGCCCGATGATGAGGAAGAGCAAGAAGACGACGATATGGTTGGTTGTGATGAAAGCACTTCAGTTACGGAGGATGATGAAACTTCAACATTAGAGTATGAGGGGAGGAAAAGGAAACAGAATTGATGTGTTCAAACACCATCTGTGAGCACCACGGTGATTTCTTTATGATTAGCAGACTTGACGTTCATACTCATATATGCTCGACATGTATCATCCAGTGCCGTATTAATTTCAGGTTACCTTGAAATTCCTGCCATGAATGTTTCAGTAAAGAAATAAAATCGCTAATAAATAAGATTTATATTTTGTTTTTCCGGTATGTTTCCGTGTAGGCAACCTGTTTGCACTGTGTTTTGTACGACTCCATTATTAACACAGCACATTAAAGTACAAAGTATCATAGAAACCGTTGCTCCAGAAAAAAAATGTGTAAGAACATATAAGTTCGAAATTTAATTATCTTTTATTTTGGTGCTAACCTATTTTCTCGTACACCTGATAGCTTAGGGTATACAGGCAAAACAATGTCTCTGGCGGTCATTTTGTCGACCATTTTCTAAGATGGCGACAAAAGCCCATGCAGGATCGCAACGGACTTTTAGTATGTTAATTACCATCACTTCCAGATGATCCTGCAAAGTTTCATCTCTGTTTGAAGTTTTTCCGTTCTTTTTCCTACTGGGCTAACTGGGGCTCGTCACAAAATACGTGTAGAACAGAGTTTTTTGTTGTTGTTGCAGTTGTTTTTATTTTTACGGTTGTTCTAGTTGTTGTTTTTTTTACGTCCCGCCAAGTAAAAATAGGATGTCTGTACAGAAACTGTATGCCATTATTTAAACCAAAAAAGTGGAGCATAAATAATTCTAAACGAATTGCCCTCCCTCCCGCCACACAAAACATATTACAACCCTTTCTTTTTGCGCGGAGGGAGACGGGTCTCTGGGTCCCCCCCACCCCCCCCCACCCCATTTCATAATAGAGCTTTGGCTTGGAAGTTTTCAACAACAATATATACGTGCCATCTCATATACCATACAAAACCAAGCTGCATAGATCACAGTTGCGTTCTCGTTTATTTCTTGAAATGGGCCTAAAGGTTTCGTCAAACTAACTCCAATTCCACTCTGTCTAAAGCCTTAATATTACAGTGGAACCCTGATTTTTATCACCAATTAACTGGACATATCTTAAAGAAAAAATATTTGCCTTAAAGAAAATTAATTTTTTTAATTAATAATAATTAATAATTTTTTTTAAAAAATACGAGTTTTAAAGCACTGTATTAAACAGTTAATGACGCATAACTACTTTGGCATAATCCTTAAAGTCACTTTCTGCTCCACTTTAGCTTCGATTGCTAATAAATAGTCCCGTTTTTCAGGTTCCAGGCCAACTAAGTCAGTTTAGGTACGGTACTTAGGTTATGCCTTGCAATCGATTTCTTACATACAATTTTAATTAATGCACTACTGTACTTTAAGCTTATTCTGTTTAAATAAAACTTAAAGTTATGAAAACTTAAGTTATGAAAAGACCTTAATTGGTTTCCGACATGCATTAAGTTAATGATGTCTGCCGTAAACCTGAAGTGCGCTACGGTTAATAAGGCCCATTAATTAGTCTGAGCTTTAACTTAACTTTAACCGTCAAACCGTAATTGATAAAGATTTAGGCCCGTATTCTGAACGCTGACTAAAACTCGAACTTGATTTGAAATGGCGTCACACCTATTTAGTGCCATTCACCACCCGATTTCTTCCAAATGTATCCAAAAGAAGTTCTGGTGGTGAATGGCACTAAATAGGTGTGACATCATTTCAACTCAAGTTCGAGTTTTAGTCAGCGTTCAGAATACGGGCCTAAGAAACATTAAAACAAGCTATAGTGTCCGCGGCCTATCTTGAGTTCTCCGTAGAACGAACACAGAAAATCAATTGTACGTTGTCAGTAGCAAAGTGCCTTGTTGATATCCAAGATGGTTACAAAAACAATGGCGGCCATCGATTAAAGCCATCCCTTCCAGGAAAACGTAGCCGCTCACAAAATACTTGCATGACTCAAGATGCACCGCGCACACAATAAACTAAACTGAGTGGTACGGTAAAGTTTAACTGTTAAAGGTTTAAGGTAAGGTTTAACTGATCCGAAGTCAAAATCGCAAACCGTCAAAAAGTCAAACCACCCAAGGAACATTACATGACAGTAACGAAATTCAACGCTTATTGCGCTCAGAATCAATAATCCACACCGAACTACCTGACTAACGAAATAGCGGCTTTAATAAATCTGCAAAACTCAGAAAATGTTGAAAGTTGCCATGAAAATTACAACAGCCGATCGATAGCCGAACATGGATGAGCTAGCTGCTTTTATAAATTATACGATATTAGAAAACAAAAACAAACTCGTTTGATGCTTAAGATAAGGTTTAACTGATCCGAAGTCAAAACAGCAAAGGGACACAAATAAACTTTCCTGTGAGGTTTCAGATACTGCAGTGTTGCTGTACTATTTAGTCAATTCCGGTACAATTCCGCACCCCCTTAATAAACGGACGAGCTGAAAATTTCTCTAAGTCCAAACGTATTTCCGAGATTTTTTTAAAAGTGATAATAGGGACCACTTGCCTGAAGTACGAAAAAGTGGTGTTAACAAAATAAAAAAAAATAATAAAAAACGTATGGACTTAGAAATTTTTATGGGCCATTATCTATATTTAGGAGGGGGCCCCCTAGGTCTAATTTACCACTGATCCCACATAATGTAGCTAATACGTCACTGTTTCCCTCCAAAACAAAATTACTGCTTGCGCCGTTGATAAAATCGGCTCGTAATCCACAAAATTAAGCTATATCTAACCCGTTAATAACCCACAATCATAGTGTCATCTGCCACTTTTTTTTAGCGTTTGATGAGACCTTTAAGGCATGTTCGTCAAATTCACACTACTGGATTTACAGTACTGCTAAATAGATTTGATCTGCCGCGAGGAATGACGTAATCAGCACGTAGCTTCTGATTGGTTCCCCCACGTCGCCCGTAGCAACCAAACGACCGCAGCCAACAGAAAATGGATATGTGAGCATTACAGGAAAGCCAACCGTACAGTACTCGAGCTAGCGGACAGTTGCGTAAATGAGCAAAAGCATACGGTACGGTTTGACCTCGGTAACCTTACAGTAAATATACCAAAAATATATTACTCGATAATCAAAGCACAACAAACAAAGCAAGGTATTATTTTTTCATGTTTAGACGTAAAAATTGTTGAAAGTTGGAATCTACGGCAATCTGTCATTACTAAAATCTTACAAAATTAAATAACCGTTTCTTCCACGATTTTTAACGACCAGTGTTCTTTTTTTTTTTTTTGCCTTTCCAGTGATTTTAAATTAATGGCTTTTGCAATAGTTTAATGCTGCAGTAAGGTTTCATGAGGATTAAGCACTATACAGCTCCAACAAAATCGTGGTATATGTAACCTTACACGAAAGCAAATGTGTTCCTTTTTATTTTGGCTTCGGTTCGAGTTCATTTTGATTTCTAATCATCTTTTGCAGTACTAGTGCTGCTAGACATTTTCTGAAATGGGAGGGGTCAATGATTCCCCCAATCGGGGAGGGGGGGGGGGGGTCGGGGCGGGGAGGCCAATGAGAAGTTAGAAAAACTTACGTTCGAAATCTCCATGATCTTTTTTTTTTAGCTACTACACTAGCTACTTCTGCTGCTTTCAGCCGTTCCTCGATAAAAATCTCAGTTACTCACCGACAGGGTGGTAATGCTTCTTCCTCCCCCCCCCCCAACCCCCTCCGGCACCACCCTGATCTTTTGATTTCACCTCAAATTCCTTACACTACAGAAATATTAGGATCAAATCAGTAGTTTTCAGAAATCTGTTTGCGCATTACAAGTGTATTACAAGGACAAATCACAAATGGACAACCAACCTACAAATGGAATTTGAAATCTGTCATTTTTACTACCATTTCTCGCTAGGAAAAAAACGCTAAGCAGGCAAAAATTATTTTTGGCGACCGGGATGGGGGGGGGGGGGGGGCGATAGTAAGTTAAGACCTACAAAAAAAAGTCACATCATTTATTTTAGTGACGTTATAACATAAATTTACCCGTCTTTAGAATCACCCATATCAGAACGGGATGGTGGACAGTTTGAGTCTAAAAGTTTGAGGCTAAAAGTTTAGACCCCCCTCCCTTCACCCTAAAATTCATCTTCTTCCCCCCCCTCCCTCGCTGTCTAACCTATTTTGCTCTTTCCTTCATATAATTTACAAAGATTTGTGTATATTAATTTAATTCTTCGCTGAGCCTGTGTATATTTGTATTGCTTTTCCACAGCGTGCATTCTCGGTCAAATGGAACCTAGTCAGTGCTATCGCCTTAGCAACGGGTTCAGTGAGTCATGTTTATGCCAGTGGAGGAGTGAGCATATCAACAAAGGTGGTTAATCTAGGGACGGATTGGGATGCTAGTTCGGTTGCTGGTTAGGGGTGATATTTGGTTATAGGCCTTCAGTAGGCACGAACCTTGTTAGGCCCTGTAAGCTTAGATAATTTTCCCTAGGTCTAAGTAAACCTAAAGTTCACACCGTATAAAGTCCCTAACTCAGTCTTTTTTTATTTTAGAGCTCTCTTACTTTGCTGTTTTTAGTCATCATAGGTTAGGTTAGAATAGTTGACTCGGCTCGAATTTCACCTGGGAGGGAACGAGTTTCTAACTTCCACGTCACGTGATGAATGAAGTATGGTCTGTCATTCTTCTCCGTCATATTGTTATTACTGGTATAGGTTAGGGTCACGACTGCGTTTGAAATAAATGACCTTGTAAGTAAAAGTAATTTACGCTCTAATTTTTTAACGATTCGTGATTTTATTGGGGAGGGAGGGGGGGGGGGGGATCTGCACCAAAGTTGTCATATCAATACGTATTTTTTACCTGCCATTAAAAATGATCGCAGTTCTTCCATTCCTTTTTAACGGTGAAAATAGTCTTGGAGACTAGTAGTCTCTTCTTCCCTTTTCTTAATTAAAGGGATATACCTCCCAGTGCCATTTTTCTCGATCCTCCACATCAAGTACGGCCCCAAAGGTCTATTTACTTACTGTTAGTCTTTCCCTTGCTAAAAATCCGTTTTAAAATGTGGTGGCTAGGAGATTTTCTGTTGAATAATTGTTAACTTTATTATTAACTTTATATGATGCATTGCGCGCTTACAATAATCATGACGTTTCATCTCTGTGTGTACATGTACTAATTTTCTAATAATTACCATGAGATCAAAAATCTAAAAGACTAATGCGGTAAAAATTAAAATTATTTATTCCAATAGATCGCCGAAGCAAAATTATAAGACAGTAACTTAGAAAATTATAAATTGTGATTTAAAATACGAGAATCATTCCGGTTTGTGACGACACGATTAATGCGCTCACGCTGGCTTGTCTATTAGGCACAATGCCAACTGAGATAGTAGTTACGTTTTTCGCTGCGAGGAACGAAGATACTGTCTCACTTGACCTTGACTATGGTAAATGCGCGGATGCGATCGACGCGCAGCTGTTATAAGGCAGGCGGAAGGTTTAAGGCAAGCGGTATGTTGCTTTAAAGGGAGTTCGAATTTCGATAACTTTCGTTCAGCATGAATGTGGGGAGGGGGTGTGGGGGGCTACATCATTTGCCCCGTGTATGAGGGAAGAGGACGTCTCGCCCGGGGCGGGGGGGGGAGGATGTCCGCGATTCGCTATAAACGTAGACGTTGCCAATTATGAAAAAATCTAATACATCTTAAAGTATTTTCTTATAGTAATTCTTTCATAACATGACGTGGGCAATAAGCGTAACATCTGCAGGACATCTGTTTATTGGTATATACATACATGATCAATTGATCAGTCCAAAACGCATAACTGCTTTAATCGTTATGCTGTACAGTGGCTTACGCTTTAACATGTTGAGACGCGCGTTCATAATTTTCCTTTTTGCTGTCGATTTTATGTCAGGTACGTTCGGTGAGATTAGACTGATTTGTTAAATTTTTTTTAATACACGATGTGGGGCGAACTCGGAGGGCAATTTTGGCCCGGGAAATGGTTAACGTAGGACCCTCTCCTGTGGCATTTCGTTGAAATCAGTCATCGTAAAAAAAAATTCATTGGCCCCACGGGAAACCTCCCGTTTTCCCATATGGCCAGTACGCCCTTGTACACGATTGGTTCTGATTTGAAAATGCAGTAGAAAAAGGTTTGAATCAGTATTTGTTTATCCTTGTTTATCTCTATTTTCCAATACACTGTATCCCTTGTAATAATGTGAGAGTGAACTCTGATGTGTCGTTATCCAGATTTAAGGTTAAAGATCACTGAGAATGACAGCTTCTTCCTTGCGCCGTGTAGCAATGTGCTTTCTGGTTCTGTTCACAGCAAATAATATCTTTTAACGGCTGCAGCGACAGTTCTAATTAAGATAAATTTTACTCTTGTTGGAAAATGTACATTTCCACGTCTCATCTAAGTACAATTACACCCATTCTTTTTAAATAGAACTGCCACTGAAACATATAACTTGACGTGAACAGACGCTGAAAGCTGTAGCGACACAACCATGGCTTGGTTGGTAATTATGATAAAATCGTTTTTACCCTTGTTGGAAAATATACATCACCACCCTTCATCTAACCCTAATTGCATCTATTCGTCTTAATTAGTATTGCCACTGCAGCAGTTAAAAATGTAACTAGTAGGTAATAGGTGCAGAAAGCACGTTGCCAACGCACAGAGAAACAGTTGCAGCTTAGCTCCTAATTGTGATAAATCGTTTTTATTTTCATAGTTGGAAAATACACATAACCACCTTTCATCTAAAACTAATTACATTCATTTATCTTAATTATAACTACCACTGTAGCAGTTTCAATACGTAACTTGTGGTGAATAGACACAGAAAACACGTGCTGCAACAGAGAAGCAGCCATAGCTTAGCCAATAGTTACGATAAATCATTTTTATTACCCTTGTTGGAAAATGGACATCTCCACTTTTCATCGAAGCCTAATTACAGGGTATATGCTGCAGCACTGAACTTCATACATTCATGACTGTATTCATGACTGATTTCAACTTTACAGTGATACACTGGCAGTTCTAATTAAGAAAAATGAATGTAATTAGGCTTAGATGAAAAGTGGAGAAGTCCATTTTCCAACAACGGTAATCGACCTAAGCACGACGCATCACAAGGCCTTCCTCTTCCCGATAATGCCAGGAATGGATGAGGGCGGGTTTGAACCAGGGACCTCAAGCGACGGTCGTGCCAACCATCAGGCAAGCTTGCACCATGCATATGTACCACGCCTTACATACTATTTTGTATTGTTTCACTGATTTTAAGGTTTTTTTTAGAAGCCATCATCCTGCTTTTTACACTGTTAGAGTTATGAAGTTAAAGTTGGTATGAAGAGAAACAGATGTTTGTTGTATCATTACTCATTAACAGTTTCATAATTTGCAGTTACCGTGGTTTCGCAATGGAACACCCTACCGAGAAACGGCCCCAAGCGCCTGAAAATCGTCATTGATACTGAACCAGGATTGGATGACGCTGTTGCTATAGTGACGGCTCTCGCCCAGACGGATGTCGAAATTTTGGGGCTGACCATCCCAAATGGAAACGTCTTCACTGACCAAGCCACGATAAATGCTTTGAGAGTCCTGACTGCAGCTGGAAGATTAGACGTAAGTTTCTTCCATAGGCTAGAAAGTTAACTACATATAGCATCCTATATCTTCCAGTGCTACGTGGGGCCCTACCGGTAGTTTGGGGATACTAATACCTCTGCCAATGCTTTGCCTTTGAGCAGCATCAGAAGCAAAAGCATTAGCAGAGGCTTTAGTACCCGCAGTTACCACTAGGGCCCCGCATACTGGAAGAAGTAGGATGCTATATTTAGTTATCTTTCTAATCTATGGTTTCTTGACTGTAGGTCAAGGTACGAAGCGAACGAGATCGAGTTATACTCGACTGAAGAAAAATAGTTTCGGAGTGTTTGTCTGTTTCTGTTTCTGAGGACTGATTGGAAAATTAATGCGGAAAGAGGAAAACGAGCCAAACAGCGAAAATCATACACTAGAAATAACGTAATCCGCTGTTACTATTGGTGGGTTGCCAGTTCGAATCCGGGTCATACCACTCCGACGAAACGTAAGTGCATAAAGATGGCTTACTGTACTACGGTATTTCTAGTGTATGATTTCCGCTGTTTGTCTTGTTTTCCTATTTCCTTTGGTAAAACGGACGACCAAGTTCATAATGGTGCGGCCCTTCAAAAGAATTGTATCAATACACTGAAACATTCACCTGGTAAATCTCACCGAATGATACTTTGGAAGTTTGTTCTAGTTTTTCATTTAACGTTCGAAGTATTATTCGGTGCGATTAACTTGGCGAATGTTTTGCTGTACTGTTGATATCACTCCATTGAAGGGCCGAACCATTCGGAACTTGGTGGTACCTTTAACCAGTTTTGATTTTTTTATATATCATCGTTGCCTTTCCACAAACCGCTGCAAAACGGCGTGCACCAAACTCCTTAATTGGTAGTGCGGGGCTGAAGTTTTGCCAAGGCTTTAGCACTTGTAGGATGGACTCGCACGGGCTAGGTGGTTTGAGGAGGACCCCGCAGCTAGAGGGAGGGGTAGCTGGTAGAGTGTCCGATCGTTGAAGCGGCCGAACCTGCTAAAGAGGCTTGGGTGTGGAAACCCTCGGAAGCTGGACCCGGTGACTGTGGCGCAGATCAATGCCCGGTACCAAAGTCCGAAAACTTGGTAGCACTTTGTGCGGCCCCACTGGTGGTCAGAAGGGACCCACCTCCCCCAATCCCAACCAGTACCCCCATCCTTGTGGTGGGGGGGGAGGGCGTAATCAGGCGTATCCTGATCGCTAGTGCCTGGGTGGCAAGGGCGGCTTAATGGCTAACCGCTGGGAAAGTCGCCTAACCCCAACCAATCACTTCAATATTACGTTATGTCACTGCTCTATTGGTTGTACGTTGCAACCGTATAAATCATTGACAGGCTGACTATAAATTTTGTATGTCTGGGCTCTTCACAAGTTTCTAAGTGTACTTAAAGCTATTATCTGGTAATAAACTTCTTTATTATTCTTATGTTATTATAGTATTACTTAGTTCTTACGAAGAATTATGCCTTTTTTGATCACAGATTCCAATTTTCAAAGGTTCTCAACTCCCGTTGTTGGGAACGTTCGAGTACCAGGGTTCTGATGGCCACTTCGGGAAGGATGGTTTTGGCGATACCAATTACACTGACGAAGCGCTAAACATGAGCCTTATTCGAACAGACCCTGCAGCACTTGCCTTAGTCAATTTCGTTAACGCAAATCCTGGTAAGTAATGTTAATGCGGTAACTCTGATTCTCAACCAACCGAGGTCCTGATGCCGGATAAGTTAATTTTAAGGCAGTGTTGAAGTCGTTTTCCTTTACGAGCAGCGCCGACTCTCAAGCATTAGGAAAGGGTCAATTTTGGAACCTTACCTCCATGTAGATGACAGAGGGTGAATGGTGAATGGGTGGAGGCATAAAACGTAGCTTCACGAAGTTTGCAACACACGTTAGTCCGTGCTTCTGGAACGATTGGCTGAATTAAGTCGGTAAGGTTAACTGTCTAGTTTTGTACATCTAGACACGATCTAGTTTTGCACGTCGTCAGCTTTATTTCTAAATGAAACCTAAGATATACTGGGAGTTGGAAAGTCTTACTTCCGGCTTTCCTTCACGTTTCCAAGATGGCGGATGATGGAGCGAGATTCTATAACGATTTTCATATCAATTTCAGAACTGATTTTGAAGTTAAACGGGGTTGAAACATTTTTAAACTTAAAATTATATTTCCGGTTCACGAGTCGTTTCCTCGCCTTGCAAAAATGTTAAGAGACCCACTTATGTCAAGTAGATAACTGGATGGGGGGGGGGGGGGAATTCCTTGTTTAACGGGAGCGTGCATGTCACTAAAACCCTAGCGCGTGACGCCTTTTTATCTCCGGCTACAAGACTTGGCCATCGCGCCGCGTTGTGCAATGATGATGATGTCGTCATCCAGATGACGAATGTAGAGATCAGTGAATATCTTTTCCATTGTGCGATGTAGCGAGAAGATGTATGGTATAAATTCGATTTCAATATTACGCGTAGCACAACAGCAATCGTGTTTTAAGGTAGCACAGTTTCACGTTATTTGCAGACCATACTCTTTGTTTCGCTACTGAGAGACGCCCATCCACATGGCCGATTTCGTTGTTAAACTCTCGTTAAACAAGGCATTTTTTTGCCCATAGTACGCAGTTGGCCTAGTTACAAAATTTGCAACCACCGAGAACAAGGTTTAGTCTCGCGGCTCCACTGAAATGTCGGCTACCACATAACTGGATAGTAAAGTTACAGTGATAATGTCAGCAAGATTTGTTCATACAGATTTTACTATGCAACTTCCGAAGTATATTCGTGGTTCGCGATTTCTAATGCTATCCCAAAATATTCTTTATTTATACCAGTTTTTTTCAGCTTACTTTCTTAATAGGCCTAGTATTCAGTTGACATTACTTTTTTATTGCTGCCAACAAATTAAAAAATATTTCATTCACGTAGGATTTAATTTTATGTTTAATTCTGCATAGGTTGACACCTTTCCTAGTAGAAAAATACGCTAAGTTGATCTCTGTAATTCGTCATATTCATGCCAAGGCACCTCAATATTTTGCACTCCTCGCTAATAATGGAACTCTGTAATATAGACACGACTCATCTGGGACATGCACTTTGGTTTTTTATAGTCATCTTGTCAGTGTTGAAAATTCGTTTAAGCATGCAGCTTGGTGTCATTTATTATCCACAACAGGTGCGCGTGCTGATTGCTATCCTAAACCAAAGAGTGCTTGTTTTCATTTTGTCATTTTTGGTAGTTACTGCTAGCAAGAATTTATAGGGTTGGGTTGGGTTTATCATCAATGTTATCTTGTGCACTTGTCATGAACATTTTTCCACCATCTTGAGTACTTATCATGAACGTTCTTTGACGTTCTTGGGCACTTATCATGTATGCTGTTTCACAATCATAAGCACCTTAGTATGATAGGAACTGGTTCGCGTTTTTGAACGCTTATCAGTGACAGCGTTGAGTGCTTATAATAAACGTTGTTTCACATGGTCACATGGTCACATGGTGTTTCCACGGTATCACATGGTGTTTATAGCAAACGTAACTCCGTGGTCTTGAGCACAAGAGGACTGCAGGTTTTGACTCGTCTTGTCCAAATGCTTTCTTTTTAGGTGAAGTTACCATTTTAGCTCTTGGCCCGCTTACAAACATTGCCCTTGCAATTAGACTGGATCCATCGTTTGCCAACAAGACCAAGGAGATTCACATCATGGGTGGAAGTACAACAGGTATGACGTTGTCATCCCAAGTTTTAAAAGTCTATCAGATGAAAATGTAAGAAGGGTGAAAAAAACACAAGTTTTTACTATGCAGAGTAGTGATATCAGAGGCAAAATGACTGCTACTAAATTTCTGATCTCAACCGCAATTACTAAAACTTAACTAAAACCCAGCCATTAAGTGCGAGTTACGGTTAAGTGATCGAGGCAGGAAACGATCGCAACTGATTTCATGTTAATACTTTTGACGAAACGTTGTCTTATAGGCTTGTAAATTGCTGCTGGGGCCTGATTAAGCACGTTGTTTTTTTTTTAATTAAATAAGAAGAAATAGCTGAATTGATATCCCGTTCACTGTCTAAGATTATTGCTGGAGAGAGTGGGACAATTTTACCAGGTTCTTTTTCATAGCACGATCAACATGAAGCTCGAACACATTTCTCGGGCCCATTTCACTTCCAAAATGCTCAGCATTGGGCCGAGTCCAAGATTGAAACCGAGACCTATGGCATAAGAGCCATGCTATACATTCGGCCACCCTGATCCCCTTTCTTTTTTAATATTGTTTAAGTTACACGTTAAACTGGGCTCATGCAACTGGCCTTGAATACGTTAAAGGTATTAAAATTAATAGGTTGAGGTGAAGGGACGTACCAAAATATTATACCTGTTCAGCTGCCATGCATAGCAGCTAGTCAGCTAGCCAGTATTTATTTACGTAGAGTAGTTATTAATCCAAAGCTAAACAATGGGAAAGTCCTGTTGTTTTCCTATTGTTTATCTTTGGATTAGTAGTTCCAGGCCGGCCAAATGGCAGCCAACGGGTATAATATTTTGGTATTTCCCTTCACCTCAACCCGTTAATTTTAATATTTTTTACCTATCCAAGACCACTTGTCTATTAACCCTTTGACTGCTGAATTAATTTTCTATCTCCAAAAAGGTAGGGATAACCAACTTGAAGGAGTTCTTTAACTTTGGGCACACGCCTCTACCAACTCGGCCACGGCCGTCTCTAGAGTCGGCTTGTTAAGGGAACCTAGTATTGTTGTCGTTTATCCATTGTTGGCCATCTCGTGCATACTTTGGACTCTGTTTTTAAGACTCCAAGCTGTGCTTGTGTTTTTGGCGAGTGTACTCGTCCTCAGCACTTTAAGGGTTAATGAGCTTCACAGTTCATGAAACCGCTCGGTTTATGTTAAATAACTATAGGTACCATATTTCCTTTTTCTTTTGGTCGTAAATGTCTGCCTAGGGAGTAAATTAAACCCATGACCTCCGAGACCAATGGGTGAAGCCCTATCGCTCAGTTTGGTCGTGTCAGTTTGGTTGAGCGGTGCAGCGTTGTATGAGGTTATACTCTTCAGTCAAATGATTCCATTCTTATGTTTATTTCAGCTCTTGGCAACAAAGGACCGGTATCCGAATTCAATATTGCTTGGGATCCTGAAGCGGCTCTCATAGTGTTTGAAGAAATGAACTGTCCTATTTTCGTTTCGAGCTGGGATCTCTGCGTTGCGAATATGTTAAGTAATGTAAGTGTATGTTTGTTGAACATTACTAAGAGGGCCAGCAAGATAATTGCTTCAGAGACATCCCCAAAAGGATGCGTGTTAGTTTTTCTTGGTTAATACAGTCACAAGGCCTTCGTAACCGCCCATTGCTCAGTCCTTTTCTATAAAACCATTTTAAAATGTTTCGGCTAGAAGATATTATGTTGTATTCCCAAACTATTTTACGTGCATCCTAAGCCGAACTCCGATTCCTGTGCTTATTTGTTAGGTCTAGGTTTTCCCCGTCCTCACTGGTTTCTTACGTGGAAGTATGTCGACTACAGGGCCGAGTGAGGTAAAAGTGTCGGCCTCGAGCAAGGCTTGGAACTTTATTCCCAATCTTCCTTTGTCGTCTGCATCGTAACACTAACCCGTTGAGCACAGTGAGAACTCAGTCTGCGGCGGTTGGGTAAAGGACGATCTGGAGAGTCACTTTAAGACTAAATACATTCTTCATGCCTTGTTCTTTATGTACCTTTAACAAAGCTTAATAATAAGCTTTACTAGGATAAGAACGCAAAGAAAGAATTGCGACTTAAGACTATTTCAGGTTCTTTCTTAACTTTCTTACTCTTACCAAGGACGTCTCCCACAAAATATAAAAAGTAACATTAAAACACGCTTAATGCTCAAATAAAAAAAATTATTTCTAAAACCTAACTGTGGCACGATTTTAGCTTCACGTGGTGAGGAGCAAAAGTAGTGGGATGTCCATTTTAGAGGATTACTCTGAAACGGACATACCACTACTCATTCTGCACTGGTGTTTTTCTCCATGATAACATACATTTAACCTGTTCTACAATTATTTACAAGATTTAGATTCAGGGTTTGTATATCTCTGTAATGTATGGTGCAGTGGCAACCCAGACCACTGCACTGTGACTGAGGTTGGCGCTAATGACCTAGCTGTCGACACGCCATTAAGCCTCAATTCTCCTCCTCTACGATTCATTTTCAAATTGTCTACTTTCTGTATTATATTTTTGGGCTTAAGTTCATAAATACATAGAATTAGGCAAGGGATCAATGGGATATTGACTGTCAAATATCAGAATTAATGATACGTTATGAACACAACAATGGTAATAATAATTATGCAGAGAAATTAATCAGACAATTAATGCACAATTTTAAAAGACTTAACACATAATGACACCTTAAAGCATTAATTAATAGTTGAAGGACACTGGCGGACAAATTCAAGCAGTCCACGCAGGTTTTTGAGTACACTTGTATATTTTTAAAGACCTGAAAGTTAAAACCATCAAAATATTACGTAACGGGGCAACTCGACCCCCTCCCCTCCCCCCTCCCTTGAAACTCACTCACGCTTTAAGTTTTTGAGAAAATTACAAGATTTTGAAAGAACTGCTCCATAATTTTTTTTTATAATTCATTTTCAGGAAGCAGCAAAGGCACTTTTCAATGGTACGTCAAAGTTAGCCAAATTTCTATGGAAAATTCACTATAGTGGTGAACATTATCCACTCCGTGATGGTCCCTACGGTCTGTGTGACTCCTTAAACATGGCGCATGCCCTTAACCGTGCCTTAGCTTCAAAAATTGACTCAATTTACACCACGATTGAACTATGCGGCAAACACACCAGAGGAGAGATGATTGTCGACCGAAGTAATAAATACAATTTGACGGCCAACGCTCAATTTGTGCAAGAAATAAATTTACAGGGAGTCTTGGCTATGATTCGTTGGGGTATAATGTCACATTGAAATCATCTTGTAGAAAAACTTGTAGTTAATAAATAATATCACGCATGAATATTTTCCCTTTTATTTTCTTAAGGCTGGGGATAGGAAGGGTTACGGATGGTAAGGTCAGGACGAACTTGTGATGTGGAAACGTTTGTTGATATTACGTCGTTGGTCACCTAACTATTGTGTTGATCTGTTTTAATTCCACATATTAAGGTTTCGCTTTCTAAGATGGTGGTAGCATTGGACATTGTCCTTTGGACTTTTCATTTTCTAGCCAAAACTATGTTGCTCAGTAATGCAACCAGAAATTTCAAAATGGCATCCGAACACCCAGCTAAGGGAGCTAGGAAGGGGAAGGGTGTGCACTAAATCCGCCCCCCCCCCCCCCGTCTCCCCCGGATGTGCCACCAAAATATCAATCATTTCATACTTTTAGTTTAGAAGACTTGCAGATATGTTTCAGCAGTCACGTTGTTCTACCCGAGCATCATGGGAAGGGTGTGATTTAAATTCATTGGAGCCCTGTAAAAGAACTCGTGCCTCGAAAATGTTAAAAAATCCAATTTTGAGAATTTCATCAGTTGCAATAAATACCTTGTCTGTCTACTGTTACCAAATTTTGTTCTTAATTTCGGGTCTTGCGAGGAATGCATCCCCCCCCCCCCGCCTTCTCCTCGGGGTGTGCCACCAAAATATCGATCATTTCATACTTTTAGTTTACAAGACTTGCAGATATGTTTCAACCCGAGCATAATGAGAAGGGTGTGCTTTGCATTCCTCAGATCCCTGTAAAACAAAACTCGTGCCTTTCAAACGTTAAAAGAGCCAATTTTCAGAATTTTTTTAGTTGCAATAAGTACCTTATTTGTCTACTTTTACCAAATTCTATTCTTAATTTTGGGTCTAGGGAGGGATGCCTCCCCGCTTCTTCCCCGGATGTACCACTAAAATATCAATCATTTCATGCTTTTAGTCTAGAAGAGACTTGCAGATATGTTTCGGCAGTCACATTGTTCTACCCCAGCATGAATGTAAAAAAAAACAAAGAATTCGTTTCACGTTTATTCATTTATACAGGCCGAGTCATGAAATTCTGAGAAAATAGGCCTATCAAGTTTTAAGCCTATATGGTTGTTAGGCCTAACTAAGAGTCCACACAATTTGTGGGACTGCAAACCACGCAGAGATCTAATCTACATAAGGTTTGCAGTTTCAGTGGCAAATAACAGTACAGTAGACTAAGACAAATGATACGACGAAAGGGGAAGAACTAGTGGCATACACAGGAGGGGGCAGTGCCCCTGCCCTTTTCGGAAATTCCCCTTTTTGTAAAAAAATTGCCTTTTTGTGCCACCAGTTGCTGGTGCGGCATTGCCTGAGAAAGAATCTAAAGGCCTAAAAAGGGTTGAAAACGGCAAAAAAGGCTAACCATGGTGGGTAAGAAGCCTGTAGTAACAAAGTCCCTAGGAAAAACATCCATTAAAAGCCTAAGAAAGCCCCCAAAACGCACGAAAAGGGCAAAAAAGGCTAAGAATAAAAGACAGGGTAAAAAAAGTCCCTAGAACAGTAAAAGTACTCTTTAACTAAAAGTTTCCTCTGCCCACTCGGAGGTCTGTGCACACTACTGGGAAGAACAGA
This sequence comes from Lithobius niger, assembly GCA_023313725.1. Taxonomy (NCBI): domain Eukaryota; kingdom Metazoa; phylum Arthropoda; class Chilopoda; order Lithobiomorpha; family Lithobiidae; genus Lithobius; species Lithobius niger. The sequence continues at coordinate 22,609 of JAHWFP010025191.1, forward strand.
GGAAAGTAAGAATATCCCTTGAAACCAAGATAGAGCAAATAAAACCCCCTTGAAGACTTGAACACTGGCCGATAGCCACGGTGAATGCAAAACGGCCAGCTTTAACGCCGATTTTTCTCAGCCTTTATAAACTAAAGGTAGAATCACAAATGCAGAACTGTTGTCAATTTTCCAGTGAATGCAGCCAAATCCACTCTTTAAGACTAAAGTTGTCGAAGTGCCTTCCTTGCACTGCCACGCAAATAGCTAAGTCTTTGGTCAAATTAAGCCTAACTTTTCCACCATAGCTGGTTTCATTTTATGGTAAATGTCAACAATTCCCTGCTATAGCTCCTGAATGGTCTCTGGGTGGCGTGCTGAAGCAAGTCTATCCTTGAGATATCCCATAAGAAAAAAATCGGGAGGTGTTAGGTCGAGACATTCAAGCCGCCCGTGCACTGAGTGACTTGGCCGCGCGGCCAGGTCGCTGCAGCCAACGAGAATGCTTAGCGTTTATGTAAAGCCACGCACTAATAATTTTCATTGGCTGCAGCAACCTGGCCGCGCGGCCAAGTCGCTCAGTGCGCGGGCGGCCGTAGATGCACTTCTACTTCCCTCCTAATTCATCTGGTTCCGAAGGTCTGATTCAACCACCGTGACATCTCGTTCAAAGTGGACTGGGCACCCTATAATGTTGAAGCCACACAAGTATTACACTAGGCCAGCTGCTCCGTTTCATCGACAGCTTGTAGTAACTCATTCTGAAGCAGCATCATGCAAGCATCATGCAGTGTCTAGTGTTTCCACTGTCGACATAATTAAGCGGGCTCCACTTTCTTTGGTGTTCGGCTAGATTTCCCCCCTTACCGGCTGTGTTCGTACTTCTTCTTTGACGGCATGTCCACTTTACGCGAATCTCCAATTAATTTAAAAGTTGGGTAGCAATCAACCATAGAATTGATTGGGGTAACTTAAACCCCCATGCCCACGCCCACACCAACGATTTCCTGAATGACAAGTCTCTTCCCATTTGTGCCCCTACTACTTCCTCGACGGTGTGACTGTTTTAAGCGAAACTCCAATTAATTTAAAAGCTGGGTGACAAACTACCACACAAGTGCTTCCAACATTATGGGGCCATGAAGAAAGGTTTATCAACTCTGACCATACAAACCCATACCATACATTTGTCCTGGTATTATCCTGAAAGTGTGATGTATGTAATAGTTATTGGTTAAAAACTATTGATTATCGATTTTTAAACGACGGCTGCGAAGATTTGGCCGC
>JAHWFP010025193.1:8686-20500 GCA_023313725.1 Lithobius niger
TGCTGAACAAACTACCCAGCAGAAAAAAAATGAAAACTAAAAACTAGATTCAAACTATTTATGAGAATAGAAGTGTCATAGCTCTCACAATAAGGAAAGATCCCAGCCATGCAGAATAGCAAAAGCCAATGCCACAAATATCCATGAACAAGTTCCAGTTTAGAAACGAAAGCCAATGCCATGAGAAAGCAAAAGTGATAATCTGAATTCCTTTTCAGCATACAAATTGGATCAGTAGCCTACTAACAAGAAGTAGCCTTCACCAAAGACGTGGCCTACAAAAAAAAAATCAAACCAGCCAACCACGTTGTGGAAAAACCAACTGTATGGTCTCAATAGCCTACAAACAAGTAGTAGTCTACTAAGTTGCCAAATCAGCCAACCGTGTCGCCTCAAAGCCTACAACCATGAAATAGCCGATGTCTCACCAATAAGAAACCACACGCCAACTATATAAAACTATAAGATTTTATAAAAAACTAATGTTGTTTGGTTACAGGAATTCGAAAATTCGAAAACTTTTGCATGAGTGTCAGTAAAAGTACGTATGCACTCCATAGCTGAAATAAAGAAAAATGCATCCGAAAAAAAAAGGCTCTGGGAGCCGACCAGTTACTTTATTTAAAAAATGGAGGAGTTGTTGAAAAACAATCCGTAAAAGTGTCTTAGGCTTTCGAAAATTACATTTTTCAGAAATTCATCAGCCTCAGCCCTCACCCTCAATCAGTTCCTTGAAAACAGAGCACAATCCCAGTACGGAATAAATCAAGCCCACCCAAAGCATAACAGGTTATACAGACACTCCACACGTCAAAGATCCAACTTACAATATCAACATCCAAGGAAACCTGTTCCATTCCGAAAGTTTCATTGCCAGAGTCCGAATTTTATTTCAGCAGTCGATTTTATTCATTGAAAACTCATTGTACAACACAAAAAATGTTCAGTTCATAAATAACTCAATCAGAAATGGAAAATCCAAAATCCACCCAATGTGAAGCAGGATCTGCTCTTTCGGAAATTTGAAAATGAAATAATCAAAATTGACATTACTATTGTTAAATAATGTAACAGAAATGTTGTAATAATATTCTGTACCACAGAGCACTCTCCAATAGGTTACCGGTACAGTAGCTTGGGAATAACAGCTAGGAGTGTGCATGAAATTGACAGTAAGGTTATCTAGTAACACGCGCACGTTAGAAACAATAGGATGAGAATCCCGAAGTATGCCAGCCAGAAGTGCGTTAGCGGTGTGCGGTCTTTTTACTTCCAAACCTTAAATTCATCTAAAAAAATCATAAGAATGGAAGCTTTTTTACCAAACATGTTACCCCGGTAACTACCGGCGCTAACGCATATGAGGGCCCATACTAGGCGTCATCACATTCCTGGGGCGTAAATTAAACTTAAAGGTTCGATACGTTGGTCCTAAAAGAACCAGCCGCATCGTGGATGCAAGGACAATTGTTAATATCGTTTAATTTAGCCTAATTACGGTACCTCATTAGAATATCGGTATCGGATCGGTATCGGGACCGGCACACTATTGGAGCGATAGGCCGACCCCCCTTTTATAATTAACAATCAATGAACTGCTTTAATTCATCATTTAACAGTTTTAATCAGTAATTAAATCCGTTTTATTACTCATCAAACTCTTTAATTAAAGCTTTGAACTCGTTAACATAAACGTTAACATCGTCCTTTAGCTTGTCAGGCTCCAGAACACAACACATCCGGTACTAGCTAGCGCCACAACAACAGCACCAGTCTAGTACACTCTTGGCCTCAGTCTAGCTTAGCTATCCAGATTCACTGTAAGAGTCAGTGGTCAGCCTGACCAATCAGGTCATTTGAGCCCTTCAATTGTGGTGTTAACTTCCTCATCCAGAGACCACCTCTAGTTATAAAAGAAGGGGCTGAAGCCCCGTTTCTTCACTATGTGATTTTCCTGAGAGCTCAAAATCCGCCTGCGGCTATGCCAGTCTGACCCCTAACGTTCCTCCAGCTTCACTTCAACTAAAGTTAAGTAACCAACCCTTCCACACTGTGGACTTAGAATAATATTGATTTGGACTTAGTCATTTGACAAGTGATGTGGACTTAGCCAGTTCGATTAACGATCCTTCAATAAGAAGGCAGTCTTAAATTAGGAAATGCTCTCGGAACTAAAGGGGAAGGAATTACTAAATAATTGCCCATGAATAAATCCTTTCGACTTTAACAGAAAGTCCTTACCTTGACTGAATTACTTGTGCATGCCTGATCTTGTGTTTCCAGCCTAGATTTATAGCTGCTAATGAGTTAAGTGATCGTACGAGACTACTGTCTTTTACAAGGGAACTTCTTCGTAAAGTTAGCCAGAATAACCCTTTGGGACTTTACGTCAAAGTTTACAATCGCGTTGAATAGCGGCTGCTTCTAGTTTGTTGTGAGTAGCGTTTTAACGTGTTTTAATATTTTTTCTTAAATAAATAAGCGTTTGCGCACGTTTTCGTTATGATTTTCGCACGTTTTACGATGAAAGATATCATAGGTAGGTGAATTAAGTCGCTAGCTTGCATAGTAGTTATTCCAGATAATTACCAATACGAGACACGCAATCAAAGTCAGAGGTCGACTTCTGACTTTGCCCTTACTTATCAAAGCACGAGCTCAGACTTTAGATTTAAGTTTCCATAATTAATGGCCTTAATTGACTAATGTGCAACTCACATGCGGTTTTCAATTCCTTTGACAAATAAGTAACGTAATAAAACGGTTTCATTGACTTAAACAACACTGTAAGCCTATGCAATAACTCAAGACGACCAAATTTTCAAAGAAAATTTTCGGTATCAAACCAATACCGCACAACCAGCCAGAATAAGGGCAGGACACAATCGCATTGCTTGAGGACTAATGTAGTTGTGTTTTTGTCTTAACTTTTCTGCTTTGCAGTATTGGCTAAGCCAATGCATTGCTTCAGACACAACTACAAATTAGTCGTCACCAATGCAATTTCCCCTCCTGTTCTAGTTAATAAGGTACTAATTTAAACTACATATTAATGCACCAAACTTCATTTTACCACACAAACAACTCGTTTTCAAATATTTAACTTAAGAAAACCTTCCAACTAGGACACTATTTCTACTACCAAATAGAAAAAAATGTCACCTTACCACAAATTAGGAGCACTGTAGCTGTAGCATATTCGGAAATTAATCTAAGTTTAAATTAAATTAACTTAGGCACCATCCTTGCCGCCAACTGTAATGTATTGTATTCCCAACATACTCATTCATGGGTTCTACCTAGCTATACTATAATGAAGTGACACATGTTTAGGCTAGCAAATTGTGGATATTTAATAACTGCACCAAGGTCTTTTATAACTTTATGTATGGCACTCCTAAGGCTAAGTGAGATAGGTGTTAGTTACCCGAGATAAAACAGGGATGGGTTAACAGCTAGGACTGGTATTAACTATTGTATGTTTCACAAGTAACTACACGACATTCCCTCAACTTGTAAAACTCCTAGTCAACACACCAACAGTACCTTCCTGAGGGCCATATTCATAATGACGGCTCAACTCAAAGTCTGAGCTGGTACTTTGCTAAGTTAGGGCAAAGCTTGACCCTAGCTCAGCCTCACTTTGGTACACATAATGAAATCCAGGCTCAGACTTAGCAAAGTAAAGTTTTGGTGTGAGTAGGAGCCTAGCTCACACCTAGCAAAGCAGAGCTTTGACGGATCCATGGAAACACAAATACACAAACAGACAAATAATGGGGAAAAAGTCGCATTAATAATATTAATACTTTATTGCACAAAAATTCTCGAAGTTCTAGAGCTTGTATGAGAGGCAGCACATAAATACAAAACAATACAAAAACAGAAAAAAATAATCATAACAATACAGAGTAATATTAACTTGCATCAACTTGCAACATTCTGCAGGTTATCCATATATTCATTTATTTATTTATTTGTTAAATTGTTATAATGCATTTACTTTAAAGGTTTTTAGTTTTAGTTTTTAATTTTCCAATGGTGTGAAAATTTATGCATAGTCAGGATTTACCATCAATCCGCACTTGGATTCCCCATTTAGAGAATCAAGATTTCTTAACTTTATTTATTTTTTATTTATATTTTTTTATTACATGGTGTAAAGACTTTTGAAATATGAGCCTTGTTAATAAGAATTCTTTATTCAGTAAGAATCCATTCTTTAATTACCTTTTTGATGTTGTTATGTGATAATTTGTCCCTTATATTTTTTGGAATTTCATTTAAAATCGAGGGAACAATATGCGCATTGCATCTCTTAACATAGGAATTCCTCCAAGTTGGTGTTTTTAACCATGCATTGTTATTTCTTAGTGGTCTGTCGATTCTTATTTGATATGTTTTGTCAAAGAAATTGTTGTAAACAATTGTTAGCCTATAAAGGTTCATAAAAGTTAGTAGCCTATTTTCGCGTGTTACCTCCTGTGTGGTTTTTTCCTGTAAGTTAAAGAGTGCTTTGGTTGCCTTATTTAAGATCCTTTGTAGGCGGGTCAAATGACATGTGGAAGTGGAACCAAAGATTGTACAAGCATACCTAACATTTGACATGACCCAAGAATCAAAAAGACAAATTTTGCAGTTTTTATCCAGGAAATATCTTACCATGAAGAGTGAAGGAATAATTGCTGTGATTTTTCGTATAATTTCATCAATATGTTGGTCGAACTTCCAGTTGTCATCAAGAGTAACTCCGAGATATTTAAGATAAGATACTTGTTTCAGAGATGTACAGTTGCATGGCACTGTTAAGGAACATTATTCAGAATGTAAATATATTTACAGTTAATCCTGGCAGTGTGGGAAGTGGTTATATGCATTAACATTGTCTTTTCTTCACTAATAAAAAGTTCATTATCGCGCAGGTAATTACTTATTTTATCGAAATCACATTGTAAATTTTTTATCATAATGTCCTGCTTTTTGTTAATAGAAAGGAGGAAAATATCGTCTGCATATAAACAAATGCTAGAATGGAGAGTAATCTCAGTAATATCATTTATATATATAATGAACAAAATTGGGCCAAATACAGAGCCTTGAGGGACTCCATATTGCATTCTGTACCAATCACTTAGATCCTCTTCAACTTTCACGCTACTTTCTCTTTCCAACAGGAAACTTAGTAAAATTCCCAACAGTTTACCTCTAATGCCACTGTTAAATAATTTTATTCAACTACAATACAATTGAGATGGATTCATGTTTCTTGCTCTTTCGATATTACTTATTCTGCTGTTTATAAATAAATTTGTGAAATAGTTTTTTTACTAATATATAATCTCGCAGTTCTATTATTCTAAAAATTTTATTTACTTTAAAGATTTCTTTTATTTTTTAATTTTTATTTTCTCCAAAGAGTATTTTGAATATTTTATTTTGTGTTTTTTGAAGTCTTTCAATCAGATAGTCTGCTGCAAATCCATACAATTCTATTCCATAACTAAGTATACTCTCTATCCATGCACCATAAAGAACTTTTTTGTTAATATCTTCTTTAATTGGTAGATTTTTGGAAGTATTTGTCTTAATTTTATTATTACGTTCAAAATATGGCTTTTGAAGATCCAGTTTGAATTTATTTCTATGCCTAAGTACCTTGCTGTGTTTCTTTATTAGTACTGTGCATTCCATTTTACATTTAATGTTTTTATGATTTGCTTCCAGGTTTACGCAGTTACCATAATGTTTTATAATCCATTTTTCTTTAAACTTATTCATTTTTGGTACTGTGATATCCATTTGTATTGTTTTGTCTTTACTTATAAACAGTTCGTTCACAATAAACCAATCATTTAATTGATTAAAATCATTTTGTAAATTTTTAATCATTAAATCATAATTATAATTTATAGAAATCATTATTGTATCATCTGCGTAAAGTAGAATTTGGATTTTATTTTAATAATAATATTAATAATAATTAGAAAGAAAGAAAAACAATGTACGAAGTTTACACTTGTGAACCTGTTTTTTTAGTAATACAAAAGAGCATAAAATACAATTACTGACTTTACATAGATTACATTTTTATAATTTTGAAGACAAACCATTTATATTTAACATATTCTGAAAAGAATTTTTTCTAATAATAATGATTGTCAAAGCCAGTAGTCGGCTCCTGTTGGTCTTTCTGTAACGTGTGATGAAAATCCATGCTGAGACCAAAGATCTGTTTTGCTGAACCAGATCGTAATTGACAAGAAAGAACCACCCACACATTGGGGCACTTGAGCCTGTTCCCCCCCTCCCCACCCGCTCCTTTTTTGGATGCTCTTTCAGTAAATAATAATAAGCCATTACAAAGGCTATTCAAGGATTAAAATACTGATTCCAGGGTTACAGGTACGAGTCTTTTATTTTTAGAAGACCTATTTATAGACATATTTTTTTAGAATTCATGGGAAGAATGGTGCATGCACCTTTTTTTAGTGATCTTTGCCCTTCTTTTCCATGGAGCTCCCCCCCCCGTTTGAAAGTGTGTGGGTGTCTATGCAGGTGACAATGAAAAAAAAATACGTTGCCAGCAATGAATCAACAAGGGCCATATTCAGAAGATAGATCCAAAAGTAGATGTTTTGCTGAACCAGGTCGCAATTGACAAGAAATGGACACACTTAGGACACATTGGGGTACTTGGGTCACTCTTTCACACCCTCCCTCCCGGGCCCCTACTTTTGGATGCCCTTTCCGTACATAAAGTAATCCATTACAAAGGCAATTCAAGGTTTAAAATACTGATTCCAGGGTCCACAGTTCGGTCAATATCGCCCGGCCATTTATCTAGTATTTTTTATTTTATTTGGGGAAGCTATATTTTTAGACCTCTTTCTTAGAATATATGGGGGGGGGGGGTGGATGGTGCTTGCACATTATTGAAAATATTGCTGTTTTGTGTATTTTTAATGATCTTTGCTCTTCTTTCCGACAGATGTTCCCTCACCCTCCGCAGTTTGAAAGTCTGTGGGTGTCTGCAGTTACACAGTGAACAGATACGTAGTCAGCCGAATTGCTGCAAACCACCATACCATTGCCATGCCAGCAATGACCTGAGCCACAAGATAGACGGGAAAAAAAACGCTGGGAAGCACGCGAGCTGTAAATAGTCAACATTTCCATGGCGAGCTATATCTCTGGGCCGCCGCCTCACCCTCACCCGTTTTTGGATTTTTTACCTCATTTTGGCGTTTTCTCCCCCTCCCTCCCCTCTTGCATATTACTGCTGTCATACATGCGATTATTACTTTGAAATTTGTCACACGGCAGGTATACAAATATATGTACTTTTTAGTTTCAATTTTTATACAATTTTTTATACAAACTTATACAAGATTTCATCCCCCACCCCATCCAATCCCTCCACGGGCCCATGGGCCGGCGCCCTTGTCATCTGCCTGGATCACATGGGCCTTAAGCGGCCCCTGACAGGGCGAGGGGTAATCGTCTAACTGGAAAATCGCATAATTGGAAGGACGTATACAGTATATAAGAAAATCGTGTAACATGAAATTCGTGTAATGAAAATCGTCTAACACGAAATTCGTATAATGGAAAATCGTCTAACACGGAATTCGTATGATGAAAAATCGTTTAAATGTCCCTGCCTCTCTCCCTTTGCCGGGCTCGCTGTAGCCATACACATAACATCTGAAACCGCACGTTTATTATTGTCCAGTTAGACGTTTATCAATTATACGATATTCCGTTCAGATGATTTTCCTTTATATGATATTCTTTTATAGGATTTTCTAGATTTTTTATTTATGTATATATTAAGCAATTATCCCATTAGACGATTTTCCAGGTAGACTTTCTTCCGACGCCCTGCCCGCAATCGGGGAAGTTCCTAATCGAATCGATTTCGGAACGGTAAATAAAAAAACGCAACTTGTCGAAAGCTTTAGGCCATGCAGCCAAATGGATGTTATGCAGAGTAGCTGACTCCCAACGCAAGACCAAAGTCTAGTCACGACCAGGCTTAAGATTTCTTGAGTCGACTCATTTTTTGAGCATGAGCCATGACTTGGCTTTGCCATTATGTATACGAAGTGAGCAAGACTCAAACTTTGCAAAGTCGTTCTCACAGTGAAGCCTGAGTCCATGCTCAGCTCATGCTTTGGTGTCATTATGAATACTAAATTGCTAAGCTGAACTCGAGCTCAGCCCCCGCTGAGCCTTCATTATGAATTTGGTTCTAAGTACCGAACAGAACGAATCAAACACACCACTGTTGTTGACAGTTCAGCTCATTCCCTACTATAGCTGTGTTGATGTGGTCTGCTTACGTCAACCATCGTCAGCGATGAATCTGTTTCTGGTTCCTCACGCATGCTCAAAAGCTCCACCACTGGCAATTACTACAAACCACCTCCCCGAGATGGTTTGCAATTTGGCATTTCTCGCGCCTGGTTACGTCCATTAGCCTAGCCTGATACAATCAATTAGCCACGTCTGGTCACCTTAAAGTTATGACGTAACGAGTGCTCTGTTGAACTTGTTGATTTTGCTGAGCTGTGATTGCAGTTTCGAAAGGTACTGAACGGCTGATGCAGCAGTACTGCGCACACGCGACGTCCAGTTTGGAGCCAAACTGTCTCTAACAGTGGTGAGTTATGTTCGCTCTGTTCGGTCGTTTAGAATGGTACTGCATGAAGCCTTCCACAGACACAAGATATTCTGTCCCAACAGAAAGGAACCAAACACCACCCAAATCTCAACGTGCTTCGCCTGCAAGGGTTGCTACTATTCTCAGATTACTCAAGAAGGGCTGGCATTCATGGAGACAAGGCATCCCGCAGTGCAAGCAAGGCCATCAAATCCTCAACCAACAGAATCTAAGACAGTCATTGGACAAGATGGTTTCATTGGTGTAACCGAAGGGAAATCCATCCAGTTGATCCCCCTACTGCCAAACTTTTGAAATTCGTCAACACCCTTTTCGCTGAGGGTCTCAAAGGCTCTACAATATTGGTATACCGCTCAGCCATCAACACAGTGCTAAGAGCGGCTGGAAACTCCAAGTTCCTAGATGACTATCGCATCTCATCATTCACACAATCCTTCGAGATCAAGCATCCAGCAATAAGACACATCGTTCCACAATGGCACCTGTCAATCGTTTTACAAACCTTCCTAAAAGAACCTTACGAACCCCTAGCCAACAGCTCAACCAACATATTAACAAGGAAGACCATCCTCTTAGCAACTCTGGCAGCAAGCCTCCGATGTGGCGCAATCCAAGCATTCTTGGCCGACCCAGCTTACTGAGTCTTCGCTCCAGAATTCTCTTCAGTAACCTTTAGATCAAGAGCAGACTTCCATGCGAAAACTCAACGGCCCTGTGAACCATCAAAACCAATCAACATCCCAGCATTAACGCCCCCCCCTAGTAGGACAGGAACCTGAGCGACTGCTCGCACTCTGCCGCTTCACCTCGAGGATAACAAACGACAAAAAACGCAAAGTAAGAAATCAACTCTTCTTACCCTCAGCAAGAAGTTTCGGCAAAACCTCTGCACCAACCATCTTACAATGGATCAAAGAGACAAATCAAGAGTGCCTACGAAGACTCCAGCATCAACTGCGAGGAGAACGGAATCAGAATAACAGTGCATGAATCTCCAAATCTTGGAGATTCCACAACTCCATCCCGATAGCAGACATCTTAGCAGCAGCATCATGGCGAAACAGCTCCGCCTTCACATCCACTACTTCAGACAGATGAAGAAGCAGGCCGATGGACTATATCGTCTGGGCCCTATCGTAGCAGCCAGATGTGTAATCCAATCCCCCCTTAGGAACTCAGTAATGAAGCAGAAGCAAGACAAGATGGAGAAGACGGAAGCAAGACCCTCATCTCTAAACAAAGGCCCTTTTCAGGGCCACCACATTTTACGAAAGAGATCAAATTCCTTTTTTCATTTTCTGAATAAAGTGCGAAATTTAGGAAACTTTTTTTGGGAATAGCCGGCTCATAGCCCAAGGCGCCCGTCAAAGCGGTGCCCGACACTTAACTTTGACGAGGTCGAGGTCTGAGTTTGTTAATGCTAGAATTAACAGGGTATGTATGTTTTCCTGCCGACAATCAGAAACCTCATTTTGCCGGTCCTCCTGCCAGGCCAGCTGAAAATGGGTTTCGTTTGTTAAGAAAAACATACATAACCAAACCCGCCCTACCTCCCCTCTTTGGTCACCGCCTGACAAATTGAGATGAAAAATAATGCCAAATGAAGGTGCGAAAGTGCTTTTATAGAGGAAGATCGCGTCTGCACATGCACAATCAGGTTATGATGCCGGTGGCTACAACGCACTGAAAAACCTCCAGGAAAACGCAACGTTCGAGGAACTAATGCTAGAATTAACAGGTTATGTATGATTTCCTTAGAAAAAAGAAACCATTTTCAGCCGGCCTGGAGGGAGGGCCGGCAAAATGGGCTTTTTAAATACTTTAGGCAACGAATGTAAAACGTTGTTTATTTTGTGTTTAGGAGTGTACAAAAAAAATTCATATCCTTTTTTCCCGCTTTGAATGTTTACTTTCAACATGAAACAACGTTGGAATTAAACAGGCGAAATCAAATCAGGATGGGAGTTGCATTTAATATTATCATTTTGTAGTTTCACTCTTGTGATCCATTTATTCTGTGTAGCTAGAGCAGTGATTTGCTTCTATTTATTGAATTCATTAGTTATTCCTAATTTTCTGACAGCAAGAACGTATCTAACAAACATGTGCAATTTGAGATGGAGTATACGTCTTTTAAAAAGTTATAGTCCAGTTGCGAAATGCTGATTTTTGCTTAACAAAAAAAAAACTGTCCGCACAAAATTTTGTGCAGAGATGTTCTACAATATTAACGAGATGTTCTCGTTATGTTTTGAAGTAATAGGTCTTTACTCCAAAACGTAACGATATTACCTTCACACCCTTGGGGAATTCAAGATGGCATCCAAAAATGGCGACTAAAACGGTATTTTGCTTCTAGCGTCTAAACCGTTCATCCAGTTGAAAATTAACGGTTACCAATTATGTTTAAAATAAAATTTCCTTCAAAAAAAGGTTCTATTCACATTTTTGATAAAATTAATCTTTCTTGCCGAAATTCATTATTCAAGTTAGTTTAGGCCGTTTACGCATTACATACAGCAATGCATAATATATGTTACAATTCCTGACTTTAAACAGCTGTAGTACCCGTTCTAATTCGGAATAATGGACGTGATTATGCTTAGATGAAAGATGAAGATGTACATTTTCTAACAAGAGTAATTAAAACGATTTATATTAATTAGGAGCCATGCTAAGACAGTTTACTTACGTTGTAGCACTGTGCTTTTCGCTCTATTTTCCTACAAGTTCCATATTTAAACTGCTGCACCACCAGTTCTAATTCGGATAAATGGACGTGATTAGACTCACACGAATTCTAACAAGGGTAATTCAAACTATTTATGTTAATTTGGAGCTAAGTTACGATAGTTTTTCTACAGTGGCACAGTGCATTTTGCGCTATTTTGCCACAAGTTCCATCTTTAAACTGCAGTAGCTTAGCCTCTAATTAATATAAACCGTTTTAATGACCCTCGTTAGAAAATATACATCTTCATCTTGTGTGAAAGCCTAATCACTTCCATTTATCCGAATTAGAATGGGTAGTGCTGCAGTTGGAACTTGTGGTAAAATAGAAGAAAAGCGCAGCGCTACAACGTAGGAAAATTCTTAGCTTAGCTCTTAATTAAAATAAATCGTTTTAATTA
>JAHWFP010025197.1:934-23519 GCA_023313725.1 Lithobius niger
GGACGTTTCCTTTTGGCCATGTCGGTATGGCTGAGTGGTAGGACTCCGGCCTTTGGTTTCAAAGGTCGTGGGTTCGATTCCCCACTCAGGCAGTCTGACATTTAAGTCCAAAAGGCAACGTAAATAGGTTTGCATCCGTCTTTATTTAACATATCGAGCCCAATTGGCTTTCTGTCCTGTTTATAGCCAGATAGAGCTAGCCAGTAACACAAAATCAACGTTATTGAGGGCAGTTTTTCACCATAAAGGACACGTTGCCACACTAATGTTAAGGATTTCTTCGTTACTGGACCCAACACACCTAATTCCAACGATTTACTAAGATTTCTACCTCATGGGAATTTTCACCAGTAGGCTGAAATCAGCTATAAGTTTGTTACAGTTAAAAGACACAGTCTGCCAGCTCCTTTGATTTTACTTTTTTTTTAGGGAGTACAAACCCAAACTATGCCATCTGCCCCACGACGAAGAGAGGGAATTTCTTCCAGTGATCTGTCTTTTGACAATTTACAACGAAAATTAAGCTCTGACAACTACTTCGCGGCGAGTGTCGAAATCTATTTGTAATTTCCGCTTTTTGCCCTTTCCTCAACCACCTGTATATTTTCCTTCATATGTAAACAGCCAATCACCGCTCAAAAGGGATTTTCGCAGTTTTCTCCTGTACCGTTCTTCTCTGATGTCACCTGCGCTGATCTGCCATCGCTGTCGCAAAGACGCTCTGAACGAGGCTTTTTGTTCAAAACTTCAAAACTTCAAAACTCCAGTGAGCTTCTGACTTTCAAAGCCACGAGTTTCGGTAAAGAGTTCAAAAATAATCCTTGCATCGATTCCTTGAAATTTCTGTCCCGTTCCTCCGTAATGATCCCTTCCTTATTTCGAGAAATTCCGACAATTTCTCTCCCGACCGGAAGTCAATTGGCAGGAAATGACGAGCGGGAAGGAAGAGCAAAAATCTTCGCCTGCCTGTCTTTCGCAGCTGACTTCCGCTCAAATTTCTTGACAGCTCGAGCGATTAAACTAGAACTCGGTGCCAGTCAGCCAATGAGGGTCCAACAGCTCAAGCACGACCCACAGCCGTCTATGTGGTATCTCTGGATCAGCTAACGAATTGACTATACGTCTTGGCATAAAACTTTTGCGTAATCGTACGAAAATGGTTATGAAAAAAAAATCTAGTTCTAAAACTTTCTTATTTCTAAAACACTAAGACAGTTTCAGAACTACAAGTTTTTTTCTGAATCATTTTTTTTTTCTTTTAGATACTGTTTTTCAGTAACAGTCTGAACTGGTTTGAATCTATAAAAGTTATTTATGGGGCCGAATCCGTGTCCTTTTGGAGAAAATTATATATATAAAAAAAATACTCATACTAAATTTGTCTCAAATAGATATTTTGTAACAACATCAAGTAGCCAAAACGGTACCAAAAAAGGAAAACTAGAAGTCGTTCCTGATGTTAGTGGCCGAGCAAGCGAAGCGATATTTGTCTTTTAAACTCTTCTTGACTTAAAATTGTTGAAGTATTGCTATGGAAACGGTGCTTCTGTATTAGCGCCCCGAAGCGAGTTGTTTCTCCGGGTTACGGTCTCTGCAAGGATTATGTTTTTAAACTCTTCCTGACTAACATTGTTGATATATTGACATGTACGTGGTGTCTCTAGAATACATTGGTTACTCGAGCGAATTGTTTCACGCTACGTACTATTCGGTATTTGCAAGGGTCTCCCATGGTCTTAAACTCTTCCCGACTTACTATTGCTGACACATTGTCATCTAACTGGTGTGTCTAAATCACCTACCTATCCGAACGACTTTTTTCGTGGTATGTACAAGGTGATCCGGTATCTGCAAGGATCTCTCATGTCCTTAAACTCTTCTCGACTTAATATTACTGACTCAATTGATATCTAAATGGAGTCTCTATACTAAATTAGCCACCCAAGATAATTATTTCACACTACAGATAAGGTATATATCCGGTATCGACAAGGGTCTCCCGTGGTGTTAAACTCTTTCTGACTTTGTACAACTCTTTCATTGTTGGACCATTATTGCAGAAGTGGATTTATATCATGAATACACAATGCTGCAACAATGCTGTAACAATGAAACCGTTGTCTCACCACCAGTAAAAACCATGGCTAGGCGTGGGTTTCTTACTTACGTAAGTAAGAAACCGAAAGTCTTTGGTTCTTACTTAAGTAGCAAAAATACAACCACTGTCCATATTTAAGTATCCCAAATCGTTTCGAAAGTCATATGAAACTATTTCACACTTCAAGTTAACAACTATTTATTTTTAAAATAAGCAAAAAGAATTCTACACATGGCAAACGAAGGCGTGGGGTTCTTACTTACGTAAGTAAGAAAATGAAGGCCTTTGGTTCTTACTTATGTAAGTAAATCTAACCTACTGCTGCTATCAATGTTTGCGTATCAATATTTACATGTCAATGTTTTCAAAATAATGCATTTATTATAGCGAAAAAAGACCCAAAGGAAAGAATTAAAATGGCATTTATTTGCAGTTATTGACTTTTAAAAACGGAGTTGGAGCAAAGAACATTCCCGCCAACAATGGCTCGTTATGCTATCACAATAATGGTTCGGTTACTAACAATGCAAATCGTTGTTGTACAAATATATTCGACGAAGGTTCGGCAACAATGCACTAACACTGTCGCTTTATTGCAACAATGGCTCGTCCACTAAAGATTCAACTCGTCGTTGTACAAATATGTTAGACGATGGCGTTCGGCAACAATGCGGTAAGACTTTCGCTTTATTGCCCTCGTGGATTCACCACTCGGATAAACAGCGAAAGTCTTACCTTATTGTTGCGGAACGCCATCGTCTAACTGATATTGATATCGTTCACATATTGACATCTACATGTTGTCTCTAGGGCAGATCAGCTATCCGTGCATTGTTTTGCGCTACAGACAAGGTGTCAGGGTTGGCAGGTTTTTGACACCAAGTGGTTAAAACCGGTTTTTACCATGGTTTTTACCGTCCCGACAAAAACTGGTTTTTGCTATGTTTTTGCCTCTTTGGCCTTGGCAAAAATCGACTTGAAGTCAAATAAAAAAAAAAGTGTGCCCTACAATAGTCAAATATTGGCATATTATAAAAGCTCCCCTTGAAAACGTCACATCGCTTACTTTGAAAATTCATATTCACTTCTTATTTACCTTTCACACGCTTCTTTTCACAGTAAGGGATATTCTTCTCACAATACCTATGCAAATTTATGCAACTGATCGTAGAAAATTTGCATAGATATGATGAAGCAGCTTGCTGGTTTTTGCCAGTTTGAGCCGGTAATAACCGGAAAAAAAACCGGTAAAAACCATGTTTTTTGCCTCTGTCCCGGTTAAAACCTGTTTTTTTCCGGCAATTTTGCCGGCAAAAACCCAACCCTGCAAGGTACCTATTCGGTATCTGCAAGGGTCTCCCTTGTGGTATCTGCAAGGGTCTCCCTTGTGGTATCTGCAAGGGTCTCCCTTGTGGTATCTGCAAGGGTCTTCCTTGTGGTATCTGTAAGGGTCTCCCTTGTGGTATCTGCAAGGGTCTTCCTTGTGGTATCTGCAAGGATCTCCCTTGTGGTATCTGCAAGGGTCTCCCTTGTGGTATCTGCAAGGGTCTTCCTTGTGGTATCTGTAAGGGTCTCCCTTGTGGTATCTGCAGGAGTCTCCCTTGTTTTCCAACTGTTCCTAGCTTGATATTATCATTTTTATTTTTGTTCCTAACTAAATAACGGATTTTTGTGTGAAGGGATTCTTTCCGATTTTCGGTAAGGTATTGTTTTACCTTTACTTTTTGTTTCTCATGCCACTTTGTTATCACGTAACTTTTGTCAAGAAGGAAAGGTTGAAGGAATAAGTGGTATTTTTTTTATCTTTCTCGTTTTTATTTTATTGATTCAAAAATGGACTCTCAAAAGCTAACACTTATTTTTTCTCAACAGGTTTTTTTTTTTGGTTGGTCTCTTCTGTTTCGGAGAGAGAAATGTTCTTATACGCACAACCATGATTCCAGAGTGCCTTCGCTGAGTGGATTTTTGCTGTTAGGCAAGTTCTACATCGTGTTGTAACGACGTTGGACGTTCGCAAATAGTTACGTTGCGCTCGTGGACTAAATCCCTAGTTTGCGCTACAAAATCGCCGCCACCAACTTATGCGCAAAAAAGTTGCGTACTCCTACTAGTTGCGTAAATTCGGTTGTAGTTTCTCTCTTCACACACAAAATTCACTATAAATAGTAAACACGCCTGTCTTTAACAACCCGAAAACCGTGTTATTTCTGTGCTTCTCAACTATGACGCCGACACTCGAGTCTCGTGGCAATTCAAATTGTTTTTTTTTTTTATTAATTTAACATCATTAGGAAAAATAACTCATGTGCTTTTTTAACATGCTTAATTTTGTTTGTTTGCTGCTTTTATGTGTTAATTGAGGGAGGTGCTGAGATTCTATCATGATTCAACTCAAATTGACAGAAGCCAGTAAAGTGCCAGATATAAGTAGTTCCTTCTTTGTTTTCTAAGGCTTTTACATATAAAATTGGGATGCAGGTCATTACTGGAACTTCGTTTGGTGTTGGCCACACGCACACATCCAAGTCCCCTCTTGTTTCTTAAACTGTTTTATTTTTTTTACATTTCTGTCCATTTTTACAGGTTTTGAACTTTGGTTTAACACTTTTGCACGTCAATTTGACACTTTTGTACTTGAATTTAACGTAATGGAATTCAAATAAGCACTCTTGTCTTTGGATTTAACACACTTGCACTTGAATTTAACACTTTTGCACTTGAAATTAAAGCGTTGTAATAATAACTAATTTGTTTTATTCGCTGTAAAGAATGTGAAAGTATACGAAATACGCTTACACAGAAATGTTTACAGCATAAAAAAAATGCAGCTATAATGAAATTTCGCTGCAACGCTCCCCAAACTCTCCGAAATATCCTATGGCGCTTTAAATAAATGACGATTTCAGTAATAGCGGCGTTTGAAGCGAAAACGAAAGTGAAATGACGATTGCTTTGGAGTTACTAGCTGGTTTATGCCTTGATGATTCACAAGGTATTATTGCCAGTAGTGGGGGTGGCGAAACGTATGTTAGAAATCTTGACAGCAATATTACTGAAGTTGACGTACTACGTACTACGGCAACTACAGAGCAAGTAGTACTAAACAATGAGCCTGCCAGGGAAGCCACGGACCGACGACGACGAGTCGCAAGGGGCAGCTACTCAAAAACATCAAATGAATCAAAATCATTGTTGAGCTTGTTGCTGGCGAAAGAATTTACAAGGAGGAACTGTACATAACATTTGGAAAAAAGTAAATAATACGAAAATATCACTATTATTTTTTTTAAATCATTGCTCTGCATTTTTACAGTAATATAGGTGGCAGTCATTTACACTGTTTTCTCGAAAGGTGAACCAAGTAAAAAAAAAAAAAAAAAGGAGGCCTGAAGCCAATATTTACACGAGCATAACCTAGACAGATAATAAATTACGTGGAAGCATACAATGAGAAGCGCCTCGTAGACGTACAAGTTTGAGGACACAAGCCGCCACTGCCTGCCTTGGACGCACACCTCCCAGTGTTATCGTAAGCGACAGCATCTGCTTGTGAGCGCGCGAATACAGTGGTTGGTTGTAAGAAGCCAGCGACTGCAGGTGCACGAAGGTTTCAGCAAGATTTGTTATGAATATGTGCACTAAAGACGTTAGAATACCCAACTGTGAGTCGTTTGTCCTGTGGAGTGAAAGCCTCTCACACAAGCCTACGCTGCATAAACCAGCTAGTCTCCAAAACAGTCGTCATTCGCTTTCGTTTTCGCTTAAACGCAGCTCTTAATCGTCATTTATTTACAGCGCCATACGATATTTCGTAGAGTTTCGTGAGTGTTGCAGCGAAATGAGTATATTTTGTATAATTTCACATTCTTTACAGCCAATAAAAAAAAGAATCAGTTGTTTCAATGCTTTAATTTCAAGTGCAAAAGTGTTAAATTCAAGTGAAAGTATGTTAAATCGAAAGACAAGAGTGTTAATTTGAAAGCCACTAACGTTAAATTGAAGTACAAAAGTGTTAAATCCAAGTACAAAAGTGTCAAATTGACGTGCAAAAGCGTTAAACCAAAGTTCAAAACCTGTAACACGTCCTAGAAAGTTGTACCTTGTTAAGATGGACGTTTTACTTGCAGCCTGACTCATGACTTTCTTGTGTTATTTGTAATTTTTTATCTGTTACTCTTGATAATGGCTCTGAGCTGAGCCGAAACGTCGTGTTTTTATGTATATTTGTGTATTTTCCTGGCTTTTACTTTATAATATTCCAACAAGGGCATTTTAGTTTAAATAAGGAGTGAGTTTTACGAATTTTCTGGACTTCTCTTGCCTTTCTTGTGCTCTGACTGGAGGCCATGACTATAGACTGCTTGGTTCCAATTCCTTTCACAACGTAAAGCATCATTTCTTCACTGAAAGGGTGGCTCCCTTGTGGAACTCCCTCCTTTCTTTTGTAGTTTCGGCAACTTCTTGCAACTCATTCAAGGCTCGCCTTGACCAAATTCTGTAGCTTCACTGCTTTTTTTTTTTCCTCTTCCTTTCCAGATTTCGAGGGGTGTGCGGCGTGCGCCTTCATTTTAGCCTTGGGCTTGGTGCCGTCTTTTTTCTCTTCTATTCTGTTCTTATTCAACTGGTAACTGGGAACCAAGACTCACCAGTCAACCTTTTTTGTTTGTAAGGGTAACTATCGTTTCTGGTGTCGTTACTCCTACAAGACCACAGTAACAGACGAACAACGTTAGACAGGTCTAGGTATGGACATTACGTTCCATTTACCCTGACTTACAATGACGCGTTTCTTGCGTCTTCGCGGAACGCCTAAGGACGGTCCTCTTTATACATTCTAAGTTGACCAAAGCTAGGCGCGCACAACCGAAAAACAAACAGGGTTTCCAACACCAGCACCACTTTGTCAATGCATCAGGCGTCCAGCAGTGGACAAGGGTCACTTCTTCCTGGCATTCAAATGCCGTCCGGCTCTTGCATGGTCAAATAAAACCCCCCAAGCAAGCAGGCTTCACGGTCCAGCCTGCAGGTGACACATGCCGCTTTGTCGTTCATTGATCCGAAAGAGGTTGGGTGGAACGCTGGTGCAGCGCGGGAAATCAGCCGGCCGATGTCCACTGACTGCAGACGTAAATATTTCAAATCTGTCAGCAACAGAGCTCTAATTCAAAAACCGCTTTAAGAGAAGTCGGTATCACACCCCTTTTTTTTCCCTCTTCGCCGTTTCACTCGTCCATTCGTGTGGTCAGTATCAGCGTTATGGACTCGTACTTAGCCAAAGGGAAAGAACTTTATCGTTTGGAAAATAAATGAAACGCCGCTGAGTTCTTTAAAAATGTACTGGCACCCCTCACAGCGTCAGGGGATTACAGTCTATATTCCGGTGTGCGGCGATTTAAATGGAAAATATTCTTGTGTCATCGTTTGTTCGGGAATCAAATTCGTGTCTTCTGATAACAAGTAGAATGCTATAATCTCTGTGCTGCCATGATCCTAGACACACGCTAGTGTGTCACCGCCAAGTAGATGAGATTTAATTGTTTTCGAAATTTAATTGTTATGAGATGTAAAAAGGCATCTCACTAGCAGACTGTGTTTTAACAGTAACCTTATAGCTCATTAGGGGAAGTTACCAAATCTAACTTTCTAATTTCAGCCTACTGCTGTAAATTTCCCATGCGGTAGAAATTTTTGCAAATCGTTGGCATCGGGTGTCTTGGGTCCCAGTAACAAAGATAACTTCAACATTAAACTGTGGGAACGTGTCTTTTATAGAGAAATCGTGCCCTCAATAACGTTTATTTTTTTGTACTAGTAACTAATCCGAAGGCTCCCATGTTAACTCTCATGGGGTATAAGGACTGTACAGCTCATTATTAGGGAAAGTTGCGAAATCTAAATTTCTTCAGACAGGTAAAGGTTCGTATGGGGAAGTGCATTTTTCTAAACTGAGGGTTGCATCTGGGGAAAGCACGTGGCCCTGAAGTGGCGCGGAAATCCAAAATTATTGTCATTCAACATGTTACAAGCGCATCGTTTCAGTACTTAAAGGTACATTCCTCGAACGTCATTTTCTCGATCCTCCACACCAAGTACGGCCCCAAACTTCTATTTGCGCACCGTTAGTCAATTCCTCGCTAAAAATTGGTTTTAAAATGTAGCGTCTACGCGATTTTTTTTTTTTAATATTGGGAATTAACTTTAATAGCATCCTGCGATTGTATGCTCCTTTTGCGCGCTCACAATAACCATGACATTTCATCTGTGCGTGTGCATGTACTAATTTTTAATCGTTTGCTAATAATTACTATGAGATCATAAATCTAAAAGACTAATGCTATAAAAAATAAAATTATTTATGCCAATAGATCGCCGACAAAAAATTAAAAGATACCAGCTTTAAAAAATATAAAGAGTGATGTTAAAATACGAAAATCTTTCTGGCTTGTGACGGCACATTTTTTGCGTTCATGCTTTTTCGCCTACTACGCCCAAGGCCAACTGAGATAGTAGCTGCTTTCCTCGCTGCGAGGAACGCAGCTTGCTTCCAATTTGCTCTTAGGCCCCATTTATAATATTGATTTCGACGCGTACGCGTGATGCTCGACGCTCAGCGCGTACGCCAGTTCATGAGCAAAGCAGTGCGCGTGGACAGTCGGCTTGGCCCGCTCGTGACATCGTCAGGCTCAGGCAAACGCTCTTTCATTTCCAAATCAAACGCTCGAGCAGGCGCGTGAACTTGCTAATGCTGACCGCTACTCCGATCCAACTATGCTGTTTCACAACTTCCCCCTTCTACAACGGCAAGATTCGATGCCATTCGGCTCAAGGTCACTGTAATTAAGATATTTGACCGTTTATTTTGAGCATTCATTCTTTTAGCACGCCACGTTTTCCTTTCTTGTGGCGCCGATAGAATCCGTTGATGCCGCCATTTTCCTATCCCAGCATGCAACAACTAAGCGTGCGAGCGTCGCTTGGCGCTCACCGATCAAAGTCCAGTAGATATTCGCGTGACGCTTGAAAATAGCAAAACGCGCACGTTGGCCCACCTGCTCTAGATTTATAAATGCTCGCGCTTAAGCGTTGACCACGGGAAAAACTCGTGCTTCACGCGCCGAGCGTCACGCGTACGCGTCGAAATCCATATTATAAATGGGGCCTTAGGCCGGCAGATCTCAATCAGCACGCGCAATCTTATTTGGTCGTGACAAGCACGCGCGCGCGCGCACCCACATGATCCGTGAGGAGTCACGATCTCGTAGTTATTGTTTTATTGGCATCGCCGTTCGGACATCTCAAACGCTCTTCATCAATCATTCACAGAATTTATTACAAAAATGTTGAAATTTTTAGCCGACGGATGTGGGCGTTTATTTTTATGACAGGTTTGTACATTACATTTGCCTCCACCATTCTCCCTCAGCACTCAAATGGAGGAGGGGGGCTCGGCCGAAGGCGGGGGGGGGGGGCGGAGTTGGAGTCATTTCTCAGATTCATTTGTTCAATATCAATCTTTGTTTTGTTTTGTTTGTTTGTTTAGGAGCCACAACGGATAAAAAAGGTACGTTTTATTTATTTTTTTTTTCATTTTTTCCCTTATCTGTTTCGTGGCGATTGTTGGTACGTGCGATGGCTCCTCCAATGCCAACACAGTTAAAGGACTTGCGTACAAATGAGCCGTGGGGCCTATCAACGGGTTAGGCGAATTCCAAATTGTCCTAAAGTGAGGAAACAAGGCTGTAGTAGTCGTGGTTTGGGTTTGGGTGATGTTTTAATTTCAAATATGAGCGAA
Source organism: Lithobius niger (assembly GCA_023313725.1). NCBI lineage: Eukaryota > Metazoa > Arthropoda > Chilopoda > Lithobiomorpha > Lithobiidae > Lithobius > Lithobius niger. Next base: position 10,825 of record JAHWFP010025197.1, read on the forward strand.
AGAATGCTCAGGCTCGCCTGACGTTCAAGGACGACGCTAAACCTTGGCTTAGGGACTTAACTGGAATGCTAACTGCAGTAGGCTTACTTGGGATAATAATAATAGTTAATAATTAGCTTCGGATTATTTAATGTTTTGACTGCTAAACTAAGTAGCTAAGGGGTTGCAGTGATTAAATAACAGCAGGGTTGATCTCGTTTGAGTTTAATTTCGGGAATTGAGAAAATAGGGAAAATAGAATGAAAACTAAACAAGCGCCATCTAAGTGAGATATACTGTATAGATGTGTGGTTTGTTTGACGGCAACCATTCAGAAACTAATAAACCTTCTTACTGTATAATTACTGAAGCATAAATCTCTGGTGTCGTGTTTTCAGTGTAAGTTGGCATGGTGCTCGTTTTACGGAAATAAAACAAAAATTCTCACTGTAAGTCGGTTGTGATTGGACAAATTTAGTACACGGTCAAGAAAACACATTTCTGTCAGGGAAAATTTCAGTGGAATAGTACCAACCATACCACTTTGTCAACATCCCTGAATTCCAGCTTCTTTTCCCTTTCACCTGTGCGCTCAGCTTTTAAGTTAGCCATAAGTCTAGTGTAGGCTGCAGTGTATGTAGTCCTTCCTACGCAAACTCCCGAGTTAGTTCCTGGGTGCACGCATTTAAAAGGACGACAGTTCCAGCAATTTGTACTGATGTATTTCACCCACCTAGCAAGTTGAAGCGAGAAGCATCAGCAGTGACTCTTTACCAATGCAGAAGGCGTCACCAAAATGGACAAGGGTCACTTCTTCTTGGCATTCTAACAACCCTCCAGCCTCTGCATGTCCGAATAAACCCGAGTCTTCCAGGTGACACGCGTCGCTTTGCGGCGACCATTGATCGAGACAGAAGGGTTGGGGGACAGACCAGACGTTGGAACTAAGCGAGGAATAAGGCCACTGTCCAGCTTGACCAAGGTCTGGCTACGTAGCCGTTTGTTTCGCCTCGTTGCTGTCAACAACAGAGCTTTACGGCTACTTGAAAATAAAGCACTGCGCGCGAACACGTGACACTAGCGCCACGCGCAGGTCACTTACTGTGACCTGACACACCCATGATGGACTAAAATTTAATCGCGTAAGTCTATTCATAGCGGCTGGAAAATGCGCACAGGCTTTGAAAATAAAGAGGTTTCCGAATAACATCGAAATGCACTTCGAATTTGGGGATTTGGCTTTAAAGTGGAAATTGTTGACGATTCCAGTTTAAATTTACATGGTCCATACAAACAAACGTAGTCGTCCGAATGCGTCCGAAATATTCATCAACGTGCCGTAAGCATGGACATGCGAGATCATTGTGAAAAGATGTTTCGCTCAGAAAGTGAGCTAATTTTCGATAAATTCGAAATCTGGCGTGGTTGTAGGTAGGTGGCTGTCGTACCCAAACAAAACTGGGATGGTGGTCGTAAACAAGGCAGTCGTATCCCGGTTACTTTTAAGGTTAAGCCGGCCAATACACAGCAGTACGAAGGACATAATAGGCTACATCTGTAATAGGCGTGGTATTGGGGGTCTAAAAGTAAGATACAGTTGAAATGAAATGAAAAATTAAATAAAAATATAGCCTAGAACAATGATGTAGATTTGGCCCTTATGCTACTTTCGGGGGTGGGGGGGGGGGGAACTATCGGGTCACTTCCGGGTCACCACTTCGGGTCATACTACGGTGCCAGATAGAGACAAACGGTTTTCACCAGTAGATTAAGCGTCTAAAAATTAGTTAAAACGAATAACTAAAAAACCGGAAGTATGAAGCGGAAGTGGCCCGTAAGTGGCGGAAGTATACAGAAGACCGGTTGCGACTAGGTGGTAGTCGCTGCAGCCGCATGTTTACGCAGTGCCTCTTGCAGCTAGCTAAATGACCGGCTCCAAAATTCTAGCTTCGTACCCAATATGGTGTGACGAAAACTAGCTAGATGGGAGAGAGGTTTAGCCTAGTGGGGGATTCTAGGGCCAGAACTTTAGGTTTGGGACTGAAGAAACCAGCCTACTTTGGTCCTATTCTAGAAGCTAACCCCAACTAAGGGTTCGTAAAAACCGGCCTACCAAAGGCTTAGTAGCAAAAATTCACCTAACTACTGGACCTAGCAGGGGTCGAAGAGGACCAGCCCAAGGCAAATTGCTTCTTCATGCTGGCTCCGTTTCTTAAATACGGTTTGGTTACCCGTGACAACCGCGAAATAACAAGGGTATTATTATGGGAAATAGGAGTGTCTAGAAGGTTCTAGATCGTAGGAAACGGAAATGAAATAACAAGGCAGTATAGATATGCCCACCTATGTAAGATCAGACACACAAGACTTGGTTGGCCATGGGCCCCAGCTAACAAGCATGTCCACAAGATTTGCAACACGGCGTTGCTGCCACATCTCTATTGCACACTGAACAGTTACACTGCAAACGCTAAACCATTGCCAAAAAAAGAAGGAAAAAAAACAGTTAAATAAAAACAAAAAGAACTTACCAGCACATTGTTAAAGAGTCGGCAAAAGTCGTACACAAATGATCCCTCCATATCCCCACCCCCGTCCATCGAAGTCTTCCACTTTATCTACTAATCCCTCTCTTCTTTTTCTCTGTTCTCTGGATAAAATCCTCATTAAAAGACGGCGCAGGCAAAGAGAAGAAATCACAAAAGAAAAATAAGCGGGGAGGTTGGGTGGAAAGAACCAATCGAAATCCACGAACATCGGCAATGGCGCTGGCACGTTCGACCGACCAAACATAGGGGAAAAAGAAGATAAAAAACTTTTGCATTAATATAATTATTCAACAATGACGACGGAATCCGTGTAAAGTGATTACAACTCACGTTTTTGTTTGTCAAAGTTGAAAGTTTTGTGAGCCCGACTTGTGCCATTAAGACTCGAAGGAAATGCCTCAACGTGCAACGTCAAAAAGGATCGGCACTGCGTTCTGAGATAATCTTTTGTCGGCTAATCCTAAGCATAAGTTGAAGGATTACTCTGGGAATATGAGTCTGCAATGACGATAGTTTTCGATCGAATTACGCAGTCCTAGGCACTCTTAACATGTTCGGATAGATGCGCAGTTGACGGTAGATTCTAGATGACGTCATAAAATCACTGAGGCCATGACAGACACTATACCAGTCGAACGCTGTTTAATTTTTTTGATGCCCATGGGTTAGTATCGAGTGAGTGAGGGTCAAATATGTTCCCTTTCGAACTCCAACACACGCCTTTCTTTTGAGAGAGTGGAGGTGGAATTATCCCTCCTGAATGTTATTGATGTCGCCGGCCACTCACGGTCCTTCACGTTCTTGTCGATTGTCGCCATCTTGATGGCGCCGTTTCCGCCTTCCGTGAGGCACTGCGCGTCAATTGCGCGTTATTCTGTCCTCCTGTCCGGTGTTTTTCAATTTTTGCAGGAGGTACAGACATACGACAAGATCTAGATTTGGGGTTTGGTTAACATGTCTGTAATGTGTGGCGCAGTGGCAACCCGGCCCATGCACTGTGACTGAGGTTGGCACTAATGATCTTGCTGTCTACGCGCCATTAAACCTCAATCTCTCAAGTTCCCCCGATACACGACGGCGTGATCAAATTTCACCAAGACAATTAAACTCCGCCTTGTACTGCAGTATACCATCCTTCACAGCCTTTATGGAAATTACAGCATGACTGTTGTAATTGAAGCTTCAAAACGATTGTTTTTCGGTTTTTTTTTTGTGTGTTTTAGCCACCATCCCACATGTAAAAAATGTCAAATTTTACAAAGGTTTCACTGAATGTAAAAAAAAATGTCATTGACTGAAAGCAATGACAGGTGATTAATTTTAAAACTATGTGTTTTCTTTCGCAGAATTGTGGCTATTCTGTACGAATATCCACAATTCAGAAGAAAGCACATAGTTTAAAACGTTGATCACCGATCATTGCATTCTCAGTTATACGGACGTCGAATCAGCGCCAGGTGAGTCAAATTTTGGTGTGTCAAACCGAAAAAATGTTCCCGTAAGTCAACTTTCACTCTAAAACATCACAAAAGTTCAGTTTCTACCCAAACAAAGTGTCAATTAATCGCAAGTTGTTATAAAAATATCCACAATACGTAACTGTTTAGAGAATGTATTTTTTTTCTTTACTTTTTCAATCCCAGTTTGCTATGCTACCAGATTTCAGAAACTCTGCTCATCTAACCAAACTAGAAAATCTTTAATCGTACAATCGCTCTCTGAAAAAATCATTCACACAAGCAAACTCCAAAATACCACTAAGGCTGCACACCCATACCGTTATTGGATCGGTCGGTCGCCGATATTTATGGTATCGGTATAGGTTTGGTATCGTCGTCCACTTTCGCTGAAATTTCGATTACTCTGGAACCGTTCAAGTTACGACATGAGGTTTGCAGCGCTTTGCCCAGGAAATCTTTGAGTAGCTTCCTAGCTATCTTTTAACTCTTGGTTGCTGTTTAAAGTTTTTTATTTTAATAATTATTGGACTTTGAAAGAAAATTACACCATTCTTAAAAAAAAAAATAGGAACAAAATTTTTTATAACTGGCATCGCCAAACTTTTTAAAACTGGAGCGGCAAAGTTGGTGTCACCCGTTTCCTCAACATAGAATGCAACTCTGGAGTAGCAATTCAAATTTCCCATTCGACACTCAAGAAAAAAAAATAATAATTTGTCGAAAATCCTCCCTCAAGCATCGACGTACGTGATCTTCACTTGCAGTCACCCTTAATCTTCTTCTTCCTACTCTTCTCCCTCATCGAGAAGAGGGAAAGAATATTGCCGGCGTTCACGCCTTCCCATTTGACGTTACAAAAGGTCCTGAGAAAAGCGTTCATTACCTCGAAGCATGCACGAGACGGTAGAGGTTCCACCAGGGTTCTTTCTCTCAACCCCCCACCCCGCTCCGCCCCTCTCCACAATTCCCCACACACGTCTCCCTTCCCTCAAACACGCCCCTCACCCCTATTCGCATGTAAATATTTACTTCCAACGCCCAAAAACGACGGCGGGCAGGAATGGAATGAGACAGCCAACGAAGCCTATATATCTTAGCTTTTTTCTTTTTTTCAACTTTTTCTCTGTGTACTCTTTTTTACAGACAAAACGCAGCACTCGGGTCGAAGAAAGAAGAGAGAAAAAAGTTAGCTTATACTAACTCAGCTGGAGTCGACCTAAACGAACGTACGTTTACGCCAGAAAGGGAAAAAAAAAAAAAGAAAAATGTATTAAAAAAAGGTAAACATTCAGTTTGTGCGAAAAGTAAGCAACCGAATATGTTATCCGTCACGAAAGGAAACGGAAGTTTGTTCCTGGGAAGTGATGACGGTCCACGCCGCCCCCACAAAAAGTGAGGGGGCAAACTAAAAAGAAAAAGGATTCGTTCTCAATAAAAGAATATCGTTCACTACGCAACCACCAAAGGCACACAGTCGTCTCTGATGGATTCACGCCCACGCTTTCTTGATAACTCTTCTTTTTTTGGATGAAGGGAAAGTTCTAATACTTAACGCATGCCTCACTCTTCTTTGACCATGCGTTACGTCCATACTTTTTGAGATTTCTGCAATTTTCTCTGCTTTTACTGTTAATTGGGGGGAAAAGGACTTAAAGAGGGAGCGATAAAAAAAAAACAGACGACGGAGGAGAAATGAGGAATTATGAAAGTGGAGGACGAGAGGAAAGGAGAGTAGAGCTGCAAGGAAAGGAAAGAAAAGGTTGAGAGACGAAGAAAGGAGGCGAAAGAGATGGTGGAGAGAAGAAGAAATACGAAAGAAGAGAGAACAGAAGAAAGGAGAGGAAAGGAGAGAAAAGAGGAAATACGAAAGAGTAGGAGAGAGGAAAGAAAAGAAGATAGAGGAATGATAATGTGGAGAGAAGAGGAAATGTAAAACAGCAGAGAAGTGAAGAAAGGTGGAAAGAGATGCGGAAAGTAAGGGAGAAGATGGAGTAATATAAGGAAAAATGGAGAAGAGGTCAGAAAAGAGGGAGGACAGGAGGGAAGAAAGAAAAGAAAGGGAGAGATGAGAGAGGAAAGGAAATGTGGAGAGATGAGGAAACACTAAACAGGACAGACGTGAAGGAAAGAGAGGACGAGAGAAGGAGAGTAGGGAATGATGGACAAGAGAAAAGAAGATACGAGGTAGAGGTTAGGAAAAAGAGGGATAAAAGAGAAATAGAACTAGAAAGAGGACAGAAAAGATGGGAGAAAGGATAAAATTAGGGAGGTGACTGAGCGAGGAGAGAAGAGAAAAAGGACGGGAGGGAGGAGACTGAGTAAAGGAAAGAATTAAGGAAAGGAAGAAAGAAGAAGAAATGTGTAAAAGGAGTCGAGTGGTAAGGAAGAAGAAATATATATGGGCCCCCGCGCACACAGCGGCCAAGCCGTGCAGCCAGGTCGCTGCGGCCAACGAGAATGCTTATGGTATGGAGCAACGCGCACTTGGCCGCCACGACCAGATAGCCGCGGCGGCCACTGGGATCCCGGGCGGCAGGTGGCCACAGGGCGACCGTACTTGCTCTGTGTTCATTTTTAACCACGTGATCGAGAATTATCAATGAAAAACGGACGTGGCCGCGCAGCAAGTTGCCGTGTGTTTTGGCCACGACGACCATTGGCTAAGCGACCTGGAGCTCAGTTCGCAGACGGCATACGGGTGTAGAAGGAGAAGAGGGAAGACATGAAGACAAAAAAGCAAAGAGATGAGAGAGGAGATGAAGGATATAAATGAGGAAAACTACAGCCCATTCATATAATTATAATTAAACTAACCTAACCTAACTAGAACCCTTTTTACTTTTAGTTGAGAAAAAAAATCATTAACATTTTCCGTCATCAAATAATGGCAGAAGAGGAACACGGACTTGTTTGGCACGAAAATTCTTTACCGAGACAAGAAAAAGTGTCTTTTAGAATTCCTTTCAGAGCAGCATAAACCCAACCAAATGGGAAACTTCTGACAATTGAATGCAAATCACACACACCATCCCTTGATAATTTCCGTCACAGTGTTTATTAGACAAACAAAGTTATATAAACAATAAATCGATTTATTTAGACATCACCACCGAACTTTACATACACCTACCTGAAGCCGGGTACTGTTTAATAAGCATGTGTGTGTATAAGTTGTTTTTAACTCATTTTTACATTCGAATTACACATCGCATACAATTTTTAAGGTTTTACCACAAACATTACATTGCTAGTGTTATTATTAGTCGGATGCATGTGTGCATACATGTTGCGAAAAATTACTTTTTTTGTTTAAGTGCCTTGTCAGAGACATTACACTTGCTATACAGTTGGGGGAGGGGGGGATGAGGCTTGATGGGGCGTCTACCTATACACTGAGGTCATAATTTGTGGCAAGATGCTGTTGTGACACTTTTGCTTGCATCGCATTGCACCCAGGCGTAGTAAAACACATTTGACTTCTGAGGTAAGATTCGTGAACTTGATTGTTATGGGCTTTCTGTGTTTTCGTTAGGCCAACTTTGCAGTACTCATCCTCAGTTTGGTCTCCCTATCTCGTTAAGGACGTCGACCACTTTGAATCTGTACAGCTTTCCTTCACAAAACGTGTTGCCAGTTCTTTCCCATCTGAGTTATAGTGACCGACCGATATCTTAAAGGTGAAGGCTTCGATTACGAAGGCTCAAGTGTAATTTGGCCACTGCATACTCTTTCCTTCATGACCGAAACAGTGTTAGAACACAGTCATTTCTTTTCTGTTCCCTGTTCGTGTTGGGCGGAATCACCGGGGGTCATTCTCTTAAACTTGTGGCCATCCCGTTTTCACGTGACTGCAGAAAGCACTTTATCTCAGTTTGCATGGTCAACATTTGGGATGAGTTGACAGCGGAAATCGTTACGGCCCAATTCTTGGCAGTCTTTAAAAAGAAGTTGGCTACTCAAAAGCAAATTCTTACATATTAGATATAATTAGATATTTTTTTCGGTTCCAACATGCCCACTGACTGGCACGAATCACACAAGACATATAAAAACAAACAAAATTTTAATTTTTACTCGTCATTTACGGACCTTGTTCACAACAAAAAAAAAGAACACGAAACGAAGAGCAGCAACTCATTGCTACAGCCTACTTCACGACTATGTTGGAAAGACGTCGACATCTTTCCAACTTGGCCGTGTAGCACGCTGTAGCAGTGAATTGCTGCTCGTCATTTAGTGTTATTTTATTGTGAACAAGGTCCGTAAATGAGGACTGAAAATTAAAATTTGCTCTTTTTTATATGTCTTGTGCGATTCGTGCCAGTCAGTTGGCATCTTGGAAACGATTCTTCTCTCCACTCACAAAATAACTCTGAATTTTTTTGATATTTTTTTCAAATTCATGGGATGGTGTGAGGGGTCATATTCGGCACCCTTCCATGTCCACTTGGATTTTTCTTTGCAACAAATAACATATTATTATTATTGGAAATAGATTCACCATCTTAAAGAAAATCTTTTTCAGCAGCCGTGAAAATAAACGAGACCACACTCACAAAAGAATTCCATCTTGGAACGAAAAACAAGCCGGGATAAGAATTGCAGCTGTAGTTCCAAAATTTCCCACAAGATGTTGCAACAAAATGATGATGCCATAACAACTACATCAGGGCTACATCTTGGCTACATCAGGGTAGCTGATAGCATGATCTCAGATTTAAAAACTTATGAGGTCATTAGAAGAGGTCGTGGGAGTAGAGGAGGAGGTTTGCTGCTTCTCCATCGTCCTGAATACCCTGTTGTTGTCGAAAGGGTTTCACCTGTGTCTGAGGGTTTGGCAATTGGTGTTTTAAGTCTTAGGGTAACTTTTATTTTACGCTACCTGCCAGACAGCCGGGATGAGGATCTTATTCTTGCAACATGCAATTTTATCACGGGTGCAATGAGCCAAGGGCATTCCAACATCATATTAGGCGACTTCAATCTGTCCACAGTTGATTGGGAGAAAAATTCTGCTGGAGATAGTCATCACCGCCTGTTTCTGGGTGAGACCGCTTTGCTCGGTCTCACACAACATGTAGAGGAGCCAACTAGGGAAGGAAAAAGCATTTTGGACCTGATCTTCACACAGGAAGACCCTGTCGTTTTTAATGTTACAGTGGGAGACCACTTTGGTAACAGTGACCACTGTATCGTTTCGTTTAAGGTAAACAGAGCTTTTCTTGCCCAAGATCAACAGGTTTCCGGCATTGAACCTCACCGCCAGGAAAAATAAATTATTCCAGGCTCAGAGACTCGCTGTCAAATATTAACTGGGAGGACCTGGTTTTCCTTCAGCACAAAAATGTGGAACAAGTATGGGAGTGTTTCCACACTTCTCAAAAGCCACATAGACTCTTGCAGGGAGAAACCTACGCACCAGTGCTCTAGAAATAGGCAACCCAAACATATTGTCAAATTGAAAAATCGTAAATTAAAACTTTGGAAAGCTTGTAAAGCAAATCCAAACAGTGATAATCTTGCAATCTACAACACCACTCGCAAGCTTTACTCCAGCACTGTAGAAGCATGGCATTGTTCTGCAGAGGAACAAATATTTCGTTCGGGGGATAAAAATGCTGTTTTCAAGTTCTATAGGCGTACAGTAAAAACTTCAAGCTCAATCCCACCCTTCAAACTTGATGACACCTATCAAACTGATAAACAAGATGAAGCCAACACACTTAGTGAAATCTTTGCATCAAATTCTGTCATAGATGATGGAAAACAATGCACCTTCTTTCCTCCATATGATACCCATTGCGAGAAATGCTGCGAGGTTCTCTTCTCAGAAAGTATTGTTTGCTATTAACCCTTAAATGCATGAATTATTTTCTGATACTTTTTTTTTAAGGACCATGTGATAGTTGGGTCAGTCGGGGGATTCGGACCAGCATTAGCAGGGTTTGGAGACGAGGACGCTGACCACTAGGCTGTTGCTGCTCGCTTTGCTTGGGGTCCCCGGGGACCCCTCACAAAGCTTGTAGTGCGAGTTGGGACTTAGTTTTTTCACGTTTAGTCAGCTGTTACCTGCAGGCAGCCGTATGCAACATGGGGTTAATGCTTTGAAAACAAGTTTCTCATGAGGTCCAGACGGACTTTTGGCCTTTTTATTGAAACAGATTTGTTATGAAAATAGTTATCCACTTTCTAAACTTTTTACTTGCTCTTTTAAACAAGGGATACTTCCTTCGATCTGGAGCACTGCATTGGTGGTTCCTGTTTTTAAGAAGGGTTCCCCCTCTGACCCTTTAAACTACCGACCTATTTCCCTTACTGTTGTGATTTGTAGAGTGATGGAGTCAATTTTAAGAGATACAATTATAAATTTTCTTGAGCAAACTTCAATTATTGGTGGAGACCAGTTTGGTTTCATCCCTGGCAGGTCTGCATCCCACCAATTATTATTGGTACTTGACCGCTGGACATGTCCTTCCGACGTAGGAGCACCCTGCGATACGATATATTTTGACTTTGCTTTTGAAATGGTTATCCATCGCAAACTTCTGTTCAAAATAAGTAGCTATGGTATCAGTGGCAAACTTTGGTCTTGGTTCAAAGCTTTTCTACAAAATCGCACTCAACAGGTGGTAGTTGAAAATGTTCGCTCATCGGTGGTTAAAACCATATGAGGCGTCCCACAGGGATCAGTGCTCGGTCCACTCTTATTTGTTCTTTACATTAATGATCTAAATCTTACAAATGGAAATACTTTCGGCTACAAGTTCGCCGACGATATTAAGATTGGTGCAGAAAACCTGTTCCTCGGCCCATCTGTAGCGTTGGCAAATGAAATTATGTATGTTAAAACATGGTCTGATACCTGGCAATTACCACTTTCGGTAAATAAATGTCTCTCGTTCCACACTGGAAATTTAAACGGTTGTTATAACTACTCCATTAATAATATTAATCTCCCATATGTTAAAGAAATCAGGGATTTGGGGGTTTGGTTTACTAATGATTTGAAATCGTCTCTACATTGCCAGAAGATCTGTGCACTGACATTCAAGCGCTTGGCCATTATTAATAAATGCTTTATTTCGGGGAGTTTATCAAACAAAATTTGGGTATTTAAGGTATTTGTGCGCCCTATTCTGGAGTATGCATCACCTGTGTGGCCACCTTATCTGGCAAAGGATATTGATTTGATTGAATCTGTAGAAACTAAATTCACCAAAAAACTTCCTGGGCTGCGTGATTTACAATCTCAGGATAGACTTTCCAGGTGCGGCTTAGACTTACTGGAACTATGTAGGATCAGGTCCGATTTGATTTTAACTTATAAGATATTGCATAGTATTAATCCTGTTGATCTTCCATTCTTGGACGTTGCGCCAAGGACCCATTTCACTAGGGGGCACCAATGGAAACTCGTTATTCAGGGTTCCATTACAGACTGTAGAAAGAATTTTTTTTCACTATGCGTCGCCAAAATTTGGAATGCCCTGAGGTCAGAAACCGCATGTGCAAACACCTTATCGTGTTTTTGCAGATTGCTCCTTAAGGAGCCTCTAAATGTGTTCCTTAAGCGACCATTATAGTATTTTAACTTTTCTTGGATGCTTTTTGTATTATTATTATTATTTTTATTTTTATTTTCTTTACTAATATTGACAATTGGTTTTGGCCAAGATTTATACTACGATTTAAATTTATTTTATTTTATTAGTTTTTATTATTTTAAAAATCAATGACAATGATACCCGGCTTTTCCCCTCACTTGTCCCTCACGTTTGGCGATGCCATCGGGGACCATTGTGTCCCTGGTAGGTCTAACCTTGGTGGTAAGGCATTCGTAACCCCAACCCAATACCATCAACCCTTCCTATGCAGTCGAGCCATCATCATCGTTTTCAACTTTTCAACTCTACCACTTTTGCAATTTAAATTTTTTTAGTTTTTAACATCGGGTGGCAGTTAGTGACCACCAGGTCCTTGCCATTCCGGTTGCGTTTGCAACGAACCTACATTAATATTAAAATTAAAAAAAAACTACAATGGAGAAAATTATTTCGACTACGCAAAACCTTGTTGCATTTCTCTGTCCTTACAGATTAAAACCAGACGAGCCCTTACGAAACCAACACCCCAGTCAGCAAGGAACCTTTCTGGAAAACCTACATTTCTTTCACATCCATTTCACATATTTGCGTAAAGCAGAGGAACAAATTCTTCCGAAATTGGATTTTAAAATTTAAAGTCACTTCCTTTGGATTTCCAGACACACGCATTTAGTTTCACCTCGCATACCACTCAGGCAGTGCAACTCAAGAACGCAGTGAAAGTGGGTATTTAGTTTTGCGGTGGATCTGAGGGGGGATTATGGCCACCCCAACCCGCTGACCTCAAAGGATTGGCTTGAAAGGGGTTCCGGAGTGGTAATAAGCCCAAGCCCCGGGGTTACGAACCTCCTGACCCTCGCTACAACGAACTCCACATTCCATTCTTAACTCTCCTTTATGTAAGTCGGAATAAAGGGCATCCTCTAATCATGTTGTTAAGACCAATTAGACCCAAAGTCGTTTAGCTCTTCGAGAAAGACTTTCACCATACGACAAACCGCGGTGCTGAAAGCTTATTATTGCCATGGAATGGAAAGGAATGTTAGTATTAGTGGAAAGAGGATCCATATCCGTCGTGGTGATGGTTGGTAGTGGGGGGGGGG